>CAUYSK010049976.1:0-18461 GCA_963575035.1 Avahi laniger | reverse complement strand
CATTTCTTTGAATACTAGGTGACATTGAGTCAATGTCTATTTGTTAGTCCTTTTTTTTTGAGACAGAGTCTCACTCTCGGCTAGGCTTGAGTGCCGTGGCTTCAGCCTAGCTCAAGCAACCTCAGACTCCTGGGCTCAAGAGATCCTCCTGTCTAAGCCTCCCGAGTAGCTGGGACTACAGGCATGCGCCACCATGCCCGGCTAATTTTTTCTATATATTTTTAGTTGTCCAATTAATTTCTTTCTATTTTTAGTAGAGACGGGGTCTTGCTCTTGCTCAGGCTGGTTTCAAACTCCTGAGCTCAAGCAATCTGCCCGCCTCGGCCTCCCAGAGTGCTAGGATTACAGGCGTGAGCCACTGTGCCCTGCCTGTTAGTCCATTTTTAATGTGCACAGTACTATGTTTTAACTTCTTTTTAGTTAGGCAAATGATAGATGAATACATCTCATAAAAGATTTATTTGTTATTTATTATTGTTTTTTTGAGACAGAGCCTTGCTCTGTTGCTCCAGCTAGAGTATAGTGGCATCATCATAGCTCACTGCAACCTCAAAGCCCTGGGCTCAAGTGATCCTCCTGCCTCAGCCTCTCGAGTAGCTGACAGTGTAGGTGCATGCCACCACTCCCAGCTAACTTCTTTTTTTTTGGTTGAGATGGGGTCTCACTATGTTGCACAGGCTGGTCTCGAATTCCTTCAAACAGTCCTTCTACCGTAGCCTCCTATAGCTGGGACTAAAGGGATATGCAACCATATCCAGCTTCCTTTTTGGTTTTTTAACTGGCACATAGGATATCATATGTACCATGGTTTAACCATGTGTTTATTAGCCATTTCTATTTTCTTATTTAATTTATATATGTGCATATCTATATATTTTTATTTAAGGGTTATGTTTTTCTTATAGATTTATGTTTTCTTTTATAATAATCACTATTACTCCCTATACATGATTAAGAAATTGTGTAACCATGTATGTGTATTTATTTATAAATAATCAACTTTAAAAAGGTTCTAGATAAAGCAAGATATCATGTAACAATTAATGATTCAAATAAGGTTGGAGAAAAAGGGTCCTGTTTCTCATTTTTTAAATCATATGTTAAAACTGATGCGATTATCAAACATATTTGTTCACTGGCCTTTCAGAGTTTCGAGCTGTACTTCTCAACTTACCAATACTTATGAGTACTTTAGATTCACTGTGCTGAAAACCAGAGCAAAGGAAGCTCTGTTATATTAAAGTAAAAAATGTAATAAAGAAATTCATCTTGGCCGGGTGCAGTGGCTCATGCCTGTAATCCTAGCACTCTGGGAGGCCGAGGCGGGTGGATCGCTCAAGATCAGGAGTTCAAGACCAGCCTGAGCAAGAGCGAGACCCCGTCTCTACTAAAAAAATAGAAAGAAATGATCTGGACAACTAAAAAAATATATATAGAAAAAATTAGCCGGGCATGGTGGCGCATGCCTGTAGTCCCAGCTACCCGGGAGGCTGAGGCAGGAGGATCGCTTGAGCCCAGGAGTTTGAGGTTGTTGTGAGCTAGGCTGAAGCCACGGCACTCTAGCCTGGGCAACAGAGTGAGACTCTTTCCAAAAAAAAAAAAATTCATCTTAACAGTATTTTGAATTAAGGGGAAAAAAATCCTCTAATCCTGACCTATGCCTATTTTATCCCAAAAAATAAATAAACCTAAAGTAAAATAAAAGAATTTCTTGGAGGAAATTATCTCTTTATTTTTCACCATTTTTGCTGAGGATTTCATTGAGATTTCAATACTTGTGTTTCTAGTCTTAGAAAAGTTATATGGAAACATTAGTCCCCTCAGAAGAATATTTAAAATATTCTATTTTTACTATATATTGGCTCAGTATTTCTTTTCATAGAGATCTAATCTCATCGTTTGGATTTATGTGGTTACCTGTCTCATTTATTTGTGGGCATATTGTGTATACCCCACTAGATTTGGAGCTCTCAGGATTCATGCCTTACTGTGACTGTTTATAGAACCTGAATAGCTCAACACTTGATACCCAGTAACTGCTCTCAGTGGATTGCTTAAGTGAATTGAAATAATCACACATTCAAAGAAATGAGTGAGCAGTCTATCCTGCCGTCACAGCAAGTTCAGGAAATCCAAACCGTATCCACGTAGCAATAGAAAAAGACGGACCGCCTCGCCTAGGGGTTCAGGTATAAAAGCTGCCTCCTAAGGCATGAATTTTGGGGAAGATTGTGAAGGCAATTTATAGACCAAAGTTCTTTAGCATTCTTAAAGCTTTAAAAAATAATTCGGATCAGTACAAAGTTTAGCTACAGTAAGTTCTCATTCGTCTCTAGGTTCTTGGAAACTGAAACTTTTAAGCGAAGTGATATATAATGAAACTGATTTTACTCACAGGCTAACTGATATAACCCAGAGTTAAGTTCCTGCGGAATAATTCTGGTCACAAAAACACCATCAAACTTCTAAATAAAGATCAAGACATTTCTAATGTTAAGCATCGAAATAAACGTGAGCTATATACATACGCTTAAGAAAAATTAATAAAAACAAGATAATTATTTGCCCAGTTATTCTAGTTCACGGTCTCAGGCAGGGGAGCCCATCTCAGAACTCCGGGTACCGGGCGGGCTCCGGCCCTGGCCAGGCCTCCGTCCCGTCTCAGGACGCACTCACCCGCGCAGTACCCGGCCCTGGCCAGGCCTCCATCCCGTCTCACTCACCCGTGCGCCCACGCTCGCCCGGCCCGCGCCGGGCGGACACGCCGCTGAACGTAGGCGGCCATCTTTGGGATACAGGAGGAAGCCGGAGTACCTGGAGAAAACCCACGCATACCCAGGGGGAGCCTGCGAACTCCGCATAGCCAGGGACGGTGGCCTGGCCACGGAATCCTTCTTTTTCCCTCATC
Organism: Avahi laniger; assembly: GCA_963575035.1. NCBI lineage: Eukaryota > Metazoa > Chordata > Mammalia > Primates > Indriidae > Avahi > Avahi laniger. The sequence continues at coordinate 15,553 of CAUYSK010049976.1, read as the reverse complement.
AATGTTATAACAAAACATCATTCGAGGACTTGCCGTGTACCCGTGAATCAACATATGAGGTGTGGCACTTCCCCAAACAAAGAGAATAGCTTGTTACTGTTAGGAAAAGTGAACGTTGAGCAAAGAGGTAGTTTGTATACACGTGTTCTTTTTAGAATATGAAGTAAACCCATCAACACACTTTAGGACTGTTCCTTGCCTTCCATTAGGTGGGTGACAAGAGGATCTTCACTGATAACAAGTTCGAGATCAAAGTGTAGGTGATGGGGCTGACTTAAACAATGCCTGCTGTAGCCAAGTGAGATGGTAGCTTTCTGAATACTGAAGTAGTTGTTGAAAATTCAGGAAACCTTTTACTTCAGTTATTTCTGGGATTCTCCTGTGTAAAAGACCGTATCCAAATGATTTTCCTGGAAGGTCGTGTTTTGGGGATCAGCCTCTTTATGACACCTTCCTGCCCAATTTTTTGAGTTATTTAGTACTTTTTAACATGAAATAAGAAAAAGGTGTTTATTGCTACATTTTCAGTGATTCCCCTTTTAATATTTTTTCCCCAAAGGCATACTTTAATATTATGCTCATAGCTTTTTAGTAAAAATATAAGAAACCATACTGCTTTTGCATTTATTGTACAAACCATTGTTAAAAAAGATGATTCTGTTTCCTAATACTTAGGGGGAAAAACCCTTTTATCTTTTTCCCTTTGATCAGAATTATGCGGCCTGTCCCATTTCCCTTTTTTGTCCTATCAGGAATTTAGAAATGATTTTAAGGTTCAGTCACACCAACAACATTACCAAGTTACATTGAAGTAATTTAATAAAATGAACAACTGATGATGGTGTCATAATTTTAGATAGACCATCCATTTGGCTGTGTCTTTAAGATTTTTGGATAGAAAATTACATACGGTTTTAATTGAAAGAAATGGCTATGGCCAAAAAATACTGATAAAGTTCTGCTAAAATATTCAAGTTAGGTATTACAGTGTGGCTGATCGTTATTTAGAAACTTCTTATTTAAACAGTGTACATTAAGGCAGTGTGCAGCTTTTCAAGGGGTGGGATGATGATTGAGGAGCCCGGTGGTTATTTAGAAATATTTAGTATATAGATGGATTGTGCTTTTTTCTGCTTAAAAAAATAACGAGATTGGATAAGGAAATCACAAAGGACACTGGAGGAAAGAAAGCTCCTTTCTTACAGTGTAGGATTGAAATGTAAGCAGGGTTAGTCATTCCCTCCTCTGTGCCCCCGGGCATATGGTTTTACTTTACCGAAAGCACTAATTGTACAGTACAGTATAGTAATTGTTTACAGTCTGTCTCTCCATTAAACTATAGTTGGCCCAGCGTTGTTCTTCTTAGTATCTGTTGTATCAAGCACGATGCTGCAATAAAATTTTTTTTATATGATTCATTCTTCTCAAATAGTAGGTTAGAAGACATTTTTTTAGACCAGTAAGTATTTCAAAATATTGGCAAATATTTTGAATATTCAAAGGTGGTAGAGAGGCATTTTTCACCCCAAGGTATGTGTTTATTAAAACAATCAAAATAATAATTCAGAAAATTTAATCTTTTGTAATCCCATGTTTCTAGGACTATTAAGTTCCAAAGAACAGTTTGAATGGGATAAGGAATCCTTATCAGGCAACCCTTCACACCTTTCTCTTCTACATTTTGTGTTATGGCTACGTGTGAATATCCACCCATATTCAATTATTGAAGGCCTACAGTATACCTGGTAGTGTATTGTGCCAAGACACAGTGGTTACCAAAACATGCACTCTACTCTAAGGGATGTCAGTTATATTCTGGAAGTATTAGAAGCTGAAGTCTTAGGATTTACACAACTTTCTTGCTGCCTCCTTTTTTCTTGAGGACAGGGTTCTCATAGAAAACGCTAAGTAAAAAAGTTTGCATGTCAATGATTTAGACATTTGTGATAAGGATGTTCTGCTGTCAACAAAATTAGAAAAGTATATTTTGATTTATCTTGTTTTTCTCTTTCCACCCCAAGCACATACTCTGTCTTGTGCCGTTGATGTTCCCTTGTTTTCATCAGTGTCCCAGCTCTAGAACCCCGTGTGTCACTGTGGAAATCTGGTCACTTTTGCATAGCCATGACGATTTGTAAATTACTCACACCTGAGAATGTTTCCAAGGGACATGGTGACTAAATTGTATGATAGAATGAGATCTGTAGTACTTTGTCACTTTGGTTGCATATCATGACCTCTCAGGGATTTGGGCTTCTTTAAAGCTCAGTATGCATCGTAGGGATGTAGAGATGGATTGCATTAAATGTTGCTCAGTGAAATCCCGATTAGTACCAAGAAATGCTTTGCAGAATGGCTATGTTTCCGATTGCCTCGCTGGTGAATCTTTCAGCTGGTTGTTGTCGATGTGACCTGGAGTCCATCACTTAACCCCCGAGAAGGTCAGAATCCTCATCTGTAAACTCAGAGTCATTTGACAAGCCTCTGAGTGGTTTTGAAGATTGAATAACATCTGTGAAGTGCCCGTTACAGGACTAAGAACGGAGTAGTCCCTCAATATACAGTAACGGCTCTTATTTCTTAAGATAAAGGACTTTTTTATTCTCTAGCATTTTAAAACACAAATTTATCATACTTTTTGAGTTTTTATAGTTCATGCTTTTTGATATCTTAATCCACAATGTATTTCAAATCTTATAAATTGCATCCTTCTTGGTTTATAGACCAAAATTGTATACTTGGTGTTTTCTCATATGGCTTAGGACTGAGTCTTGAAGCAAAACAGCAGCAGCAATAATATTCATTTATTTTTATTATTTATTTAGTACTTAGTGCCAGGTGCTAGAACTAAGGTCTTTACATAAATTATCTCATTTAATCCTTACAATGAGAGCACCGATGCACAGAGAGAGGTCAAGTAATTTACTCGTTGAAGGTCACATAGCTGTCATTAGAGGACCTGCGATTAAAACCCAGGCATGTCTGACTTCTAAGCCCAGGTTCTCAGCCCTTCTCTTTCCCTGCAGCATGTGTTAAATAACTGAGAAGATGGCCCTTCAGGGTGACAGACACAAGTGTTTTTGGATGACTTTCAGTCTGGGTTGCTGCAGTGTGATTAAACACATCATTCTGGAGTTTAAGGACTCATGTTCTTTCTGTTATGTGTCAAGATAGCACAATTCACCCATGAGCACTGCACTTTATTTATATTCCTGCTGGGTCCTTATCATAGTCTGTCCTTTCTCTATTTCTTAGTGGACAAGTCTGGGGAGAGGCCGTATATTGGGTGGTTAAGAGAGACCAAGACTGTGAAACCGAACGGCCTGGAGTTGAATCACAGCTTAGCTCTGTACAAGCTGTGTAACATAGAGCAAGTTCCTTTTTCCTCTCTGTGCTTCAGTTTCTCATCTGTAAATTAGGAATAATAAATAATAATTTAAAGAGTTATGAGGATTAAACGAGTAAATATTTGTAAGAACACACACACACCCACATACACAGTGCATAATGCACTGCCTGACACCTAGCGTGTATACTGAAAGTGTTTGTGGTTCATGATAAGATCATAACGTCTTTTAGCACAGCTATGGGCTGTGCCATTTTTGTCTTCACTTTCCCCCCAAAGGCCTACCCTGGTGCTCCACACGTGATAGGTGTGCTTTGTCAGTCTGTGGAGGGAGTGGATGGCTATGGATGGGCTGTGTGGTTCTTTTTCATCTTGAAGTTACATTTGCCTCATTGACCTAAACCCTCTCTCTTGGCTTTAATAGAAACAGGGATTGAGTAACTGGAAGAAGTTGGCCCAAGCAAGGTTAAAATTATTTGTCAGTAATGATAGCTAACATGCAAGAAGTGCTTGCTATATGAAAGGCACAGGCTAAATATATTATGATTAACTTATTGTTTCTCAAACCTCATGAGGCTGGTATCATCCCTTTTTATAAATAGTAAGTTTCATGTGCATTGTCCTTGCAGTTAAGAGGTTGTTCTTTGAATCGAAGAGGTCTGGTGTGAATCCCATGGCCCTAGCAGAGATGGGCTTCCCCTCAGGTCTCCCTGAGTATCCTTTAGCCTATAGTAAAGCACTCAACAAACTGTTGTATTATCAGTTATTGTTGCCACTCCCGAGGCAGAATCAGGTATTTTACTTGAGTATTAGTATGGGAATTTTGCATATTGGTAATTAACATAGCAATCTTGTCATGGGTATACAGACTACATATTCCTTAGTTAAAAATTCCTGCTTTTGGGAAAGTCTTTGTATTGAAGCTAAAATTCCCATGCTTTAGCTTAAAGTTGTTTTCACTGCTCTGTCTTTGGTGGAAATAGAAAAATCCCATCCGTTGCTCATAGCAGAGTAGTGCTTAAAATGATATTAAAATGGTCTTCCTTGTTTTCTCTTCCCTAGATTAAACTTTCTCTATGAATTTCATATGTCAAGTTAAGTTTCAGTGATCTTTACACTTCTACTTTTGATTTACTATTTTTTTTTTCAATTTTCCCCAAAAAGTGTAGAGCCCAGCATTGATCACTCTGACCCCGGTTGACTTTTATTATGAAATGAGGTTGTCATCCTCACAGTCAAGGTCGGTAACCTGTGTGAGGTGCCTGTATGGAAATATTGCCTCTCTGACTCTTCATGAGACTGTCAGGGTGGCATTTGTGAGCCAGCTGGTCATCAACATTCCTGCTCACACTTCCTCTAGCTCCCCAGCTCCACAGCCTGGAGCAGAAATGGGCATACTGGATCAGTGACATACACGGCCCAGATGGGACACAGCAGGTGATTGCCCATTTACTAATCCTCACTTATTCAATTTGCGTAGGAGCCAACATGTCACCCCTAATAGAGGATTCTATTGGTTACACAATATAAGAACTTCTTGAATGGAATTGATTTAATTTTACAAATATTCCAGACTCTTTCCTCTGAAAGCTCTTCTTAATCTTTGCTTTAATACCTTTGTTTTGGTTCATGGTAAGAGCATCCTTCCTCATTTCCCCCACTACTTCTAAACATTATTTTGCCTGAACCATGTGTATGTTACTGACTCTCAGAAGTTGCTGGTTACCCTGTCATGGTCTTTATTACGGGCATTATAGTTGATGTTAATTTATGGGTCTTTCTATGGCACCCTCTTCTGAAGGCTCTGATGAGTTACATCTTATTCTTACCCTTTTTAGTGTTGTCGTGGGGTCACCATTGACATTCTTGGCCTTTTCCCTGGAAACACATGTTATGCTGTTGATTTTTCAACGAAATATGTTTCATGTTGTTTATAATGAAAAGCCCATAAGCCGTTTGGCTTGACCACCCCCAGCTGTGTGGCGTCAGGATGCTGTGCAGCCTCTGCACATGTTTGCTCCTCTCTAAAGTGGGCTGATGATAACAGCACCTACTTTACGGAATTAGTGGCAGCACTAAATGACATAACGCATGTTAAGTGCCCGTCTGTGTCTAGCTCACGGAAAGCACTCAGTAAAGTTAGTTATTGAAAAAGTGAGCATGGGGTGGGACACTAACGGATCTTTGAATGGTGGTCACGAAAAATTTCCCAGAGGTTGGCAAGCCCCAGCGAGTTAGTCAAGGGAAGCAAGGGTGTTTCCCGCAGGAGGAATGGCTGTGAGTGTTACTAGTAGCGAGGCATAAAGTGTCAGGAGATGAAATGGAAAAGGGGGCAGGGAGCAATCGTGAGGTCCTTGTTTCATCAAGCCCAGGGCCTCTGGCTGAATTCCTGGGAAACGAGGACCCACGGAAGAATTTATACTTAATTAGGGCTCTGGACACACGCAGACTTGAGGAAACAGAATTCAGCAGGGTCCACAGGAGACACCGAGACCTGTGAGAAGACTTCGCTGAGGCGTGAGAGGATGGGGAATTCCTGGACAGCGAGTGGGGCAAAGGGACAGACAAGCCCTGTATTTACAGCAGATGCTTGCATTTAAGCTTCAGGGGACCTGAAGTAAAAACCAGAGAAAGCTGTAACTTGTCATGCATTGATTCTTTGACAAAATGAATTAGATGGGCTGCAGTTTCTAATACGGAGAAAATCTGCTCAACAGGTAGCAAGAGGCTGTCCCACATTTCGGCCCGGCACACTGTTTGGAACATCGTGCATATGTATACATGTGGTGGGCACAAATCTACTGGTCTGAGCGGGGAAAGACCTGTTCTTCATTTTCCTGTGATTGCAAAATCCTCTTTTCTCCAGTATATGATAAAATGCTGTTCTTACTTGCCAGTTTCTTTTGATTAGCTTTGTAACTGAGGTTATAAGTTTTCTTTGTGACTATTGTTTTCTGATTATTTTCTCAAGAGTTTTTAGAAGTAGAAATGGAAATACACCAGAACATGATTTATGTGAAAAGGAATCTTCTCCCCACCCCTAAGTGCATACACATAAACAAGAAAAGTGAAGAACAGCAAGTCAACTAACTTTCGTTGCTTTGGATAGACTCTAGCTCTGTGTATGCCATGTGGAGGAAGAGATATGGAAATAAATGCAAATGTATGTGAGGGTGATAGCCAGCTGGCTATCTGAAGTCAGTATCAGCTTTCTGGAAGGAATAGAGACATTTCTCTGTCATTTTATTTGGAATGGCCTCACTGCTAGAGAGCATTTCTCTTGCCACAGTGCTGCAGTAAAAGTAAGCACATGCATTTCTAAGAAACAGATTGTTAGAAAGTGAGTTTCTTTGAACTGTTTAAATAAAGAGCATTTATTATATGTTGACAGTGTGTGATTCTTAACCCTTCCCAGAACGGCAGCCCTGTGTTCCTTAGTCATTACTTAATGAGGGAGGCCTAAAGAGAAAAAGAGAGATAACAGTTGCTGATCTTGCCCTCCTGTGGTAGACAACTAGAAAATGGGACAACCATCTATGAGGCAGTAGACAACAGGCAGCCAGGACTGTGATTCTTGGGAGAAGAGAATCACATGAGGGGTACCCACAATTGCCCTGGTTTTCTGCTTGAGCACTTTCCTTGCATGTACAGGGAGGTGAGCCCTAGCAGAGCATGGTGGTCTCTTAGCACTGAGAAGGTAGATATTGGAGTTCAACGCTGCTGAATAGGCTAGAATTTGTATGGCAGGATACTGCAGAGGAGGGAGCTTCACAAGGGCTGAGACCTCCCCAGCTTGAGACCTAGCAAAGAATAGCTGCCACCAGGCCAAGAACAGGGTGGCAATGCCAGGGGCCATGCATTACTTAGAAAGGTTGGGGTCTGGCCTAGCCCGGGTGGAAAGACCTTGCTGAACCCCTTAGCCATTCTGCGGAGACCCCCCCAGGATGTGTAAGGGCGATGAGGTAGGACTAAGGACATAACTGATACAGACCCATCTTAACCAAGGATAAAGCCAGGCCTGCCAGGATCAGGAGTACCCACCAGGAATTTAGCTGCCACCAGAACAAAACTGAACACCCTCTAATTATCTGCCTTATAACAGAAAAGAAGCAGGGAAATGTGACCCATATTCAAAATAAAAAGTAATCAGTAGAAATAGTGACTGTAAAACAGTGTTATGCGACATCTTGGTCTCTAGCAGCATCCTGCACAGAGAGGAGCTTCTTTTTGGAGAAGTGATGACATCCAGGGCAGAGGCAGGAAAGGTACTAGATGAGCCCAGGACAATTTTTTTTTAATGTCAGAAACTAAGGAAATAAAAGTAAGGGGGAAAAAAAAAGTAGGGGGGAAGATATGTCACAAAGAGATGGGAATCAGCCTGAAGGGACTTTCCCTGGCCAAGTCTGAGATACTTTGAACATTGAAGTAATTAAGTACAGGTATATATTATAAATCATTTAAAAAGTAGAACCTCATGTATGCCAGCTGATCCTAAGCAGATAAATATATGAACAAATAATGTAAAATGCTGAGTAATCAATGGTAGTATTGAGGGAATGCTGGAGTTGAAATAGTTAGCATGCTGCACCCGTCACAGCATAAAGTCTTGATCAGGCAGCGTCACCAGTGGATGCAAATCTCGGGGGGAAATTTTGATGAGGGACAAGTTATTTGCATGATCTGAAAGTGTCTCTCCGTAGATTACTTATTAGTTGCGAGGGGAAAAGTAGTATTTTTTTCATTGGAGAAGTTGGACCACACCTTGACTAAATGATCAAAATTATTAACATCACCAAGCTGGAGCAGATAGACTTTATGTGCCTTCAGATGTGATATCCAGAGAAGAAAACATCACTTCAGTAGTTTCCTGGCTGAGAATGCATAATCTGAACTGCATCATCAGGAATCACCTGAGGAAATGCCAGACAAGTCAAAATGGAAATGTTCTATTAATATAAAAAAGGGGAGAGGCTGTCTTCTTCTGAAGTGTTAATGTCATAAAAGACAAAGGGGCCGGGTGCGGTGGCTCACGCGTGTAATCCTAGCTCTCTGGGAGGCCAAGGCGGGCGGATTGTTTGAGCTCAGGAGTTCTAGCCTGAGCAAGAGCGAGACCCCGTCTGTACTAAAAATAGAAAGAAATTAATTGGACAACTAAAAATATTTATTAAAAGTCAGCCGGGCATGGTGGCGCATGCCTGTAGTCCCAGCTACTCGGGAGGCTGAGGCAGGAGGATCGCTTGAGCCCAGGAGTTTGAGGTTGCTGTGAGCGTGAATGATGCCATGACACTCTAGCCCGGGCAACAGAGTGAGACTCTGTCTCAAAAAAAAAAAAAAAAAAAAAAAAAAAGACAAAGGAAAGCTGTGTGTTTCAGGTTAAAGGAAGCTAAAGAGAAATGGCAGTTAAATGCAATATCTGACCCTGGACTGAATCCTGAATTGGAAGAAAAAGAAATACTATAAAGAGCATTACTGGGTTAACTGAATATAGCAGCAGACTAAAGTATTATATCAATATTAAATTTACTAAGGTTGATAACTAAATTGGGATTATATAAGAGAATATCCTTATTCTTAGAAAATAAATTCTGAAGTATTTAGAGTTAAAGGGCTATATTGTATGGAAGTTGTCTCCACATGGCTTAGAAAAAAAAAGTCGAGTGAGTGTGTGGAGAGAGGGAGTGGATGATTAAGTAAATGGGTTAAATGTTGATAGTAGATGAATCTGGATAAAGAGTACATGAGTATTCTTTGTACTATTATTATTCTACAACTCTTCTGTGAGCTTGAAATTATTTCCAAATAATAAATTTTAAAAAGCTCAGCAATTATAACTCTGACTTAAAGAGAAAAGGAAGGCATGTGAAAAAGATGAGTCGTCTCTTGCGACTCTTGGTATGGATTTTCTACCCTTTGGGTTGTCTGTGGCAGATACATGAATCCTATGGTGGTGTCTCTGTCACTTAGCAGCCAAAGCCATTCTATACCTGTTGGCTAAGAAAGCATATCTAGTGCAAGAAGAAATAATAATATTGCTGTTGAAGTTGAAATTATTATGCCATTTGGTGTCATAGAAGAGTTTGGAACAATGGATCATAAGAGCTGGGCTCTAATTTATTCTGTGACACTTGCTGGTCGATTGGTCAGGGGAAGTTCCCTAACCTTTGGGAACTTCAGTTGCTGCATCTTAAAATAATACTTGTCTATTCTCAAGATCTTAAGGCTCCAATGAGAAAATGCATGTGAAAGCTCTTTGTAAATAATAATGATTTCTTCTGCAAATATTAAGTTACTATTAATAGTTTTGATTAAAATGGCTTAGACTAAGGTAGAAATTTTCCTTCATTTGGGTGGCTTTTTTACTATTAAAGATAAAATTTTTCCTTGATCGATTATATGAGGGAGTTTCTTTCCCCAGTGGATCCTTTGGTTCCTTTTGGTTGCCTCCTTCCTAATTTCCTGTCCTTATTATTCCAGGCAAAGCTTCAGTGACTGAAGGAGCTGTAGACTTTCTGAGTCTTAAAAACAGTGAAGTCGGAGCACAGCAGAGGATATATAAAAGGCAATACAGGTGAGTCAAAAATCAGCATTTCGTCCATCCTCAAAGCACTTCTGGATCTGAAGTTCCTTGTAATTGCTCTGCTTTGTTCTGAGAGTTCCTGAGGCTCTGATGGGATGGGGAACTTCAGGCCTTTGTGGTGCCCCAGGGTGAAATCAGCCAAGGAAAGGCCTGTGGGGTTTGGGGAAGGTAGGAAAAAGAATTGAAGAGGCCAGCTCCCTCCTGGGAGGAGGCAAGCAACATGGGCCAGGGGGGTAGAAATGGTAAAACAAAGGACCCGGGAATTAGTATCAGCCTGAGTCACTGGAGGTGACAGAAAAGGGCGCTGCTGGATCTGAAGTCACATAAACCAGGTGGGAAAGGTTGTAGCATGTCATTCGGGGCCAGACCTTTTCCCTTAATTTGGAATTGCTTTTGATTGAGGCTTTTATCCCAGAAGATTATGTTGTAGTTACCAGATCTGCCCTCTTCTCGGGAGTTGATCAGTCTAGGCCAGTGCTGCTCAGAGTGCCGATCTGAGATGAGATAGAGTTTGATCTAGAGCATAAAAGTCAGCGGAACTAAACAGCACTTTTAGCGTCATTGTCGATTTCCATTCTGGCATGTGGCTACTGTGTTTGTATGTGTATCCAAACAATATTTTGCTTGTTTTTAAGCTGGAAAAGAATGGTATATCGCATGTAGTATTTTTCAACTTGCATTTTTTTGCTTGGTTATGTTGTAAGCTTTACTTGTTACATGTAATGGTAGTAAATTTTTCTGCTTAAATAAAATTCTATTGTGAGAGTCTGTCACAGTTCGTCTGTGGCCTCACTTCCCTCCAACATTTGGTATTTTGTTGCCAGACTAGTGTGTGTAAAATAGTGTATCATTGTCACTGATTAATAGTGAGATCGAACATCTTTCCTTTTAGTATCCTTTGGAGAACAGAGTTAGTAATTTTAATGTAGACTAATTTTGACTCTGGTATGGCTAATATAGCTTATTTCTGTGTTTTTGTTTTTGATTTTTGAAGTATAGTCTGAAATTCTCTTTTAACTATGTGTACATGGTACATTTTCATTACTAATTTTTGTGCTTTTGGATTGACGTTTTTATTGTGTGTTTATTGTGTGTTTATTGTGTGTTTTAATTCAATTTTTTTTCTCTGCTGATTTCGAAATTATACATTCTATTTCTGTTCTTCTGATGATTACTTTGAAAGCACACTGTGCACACAACGGTTTTAAAGTCAGTCAGTTTTTAAGGTAATCTAATCATCTTTTAGAATAATATAAAAGGACACCTAAGGACACCTCCTTCTGTACTTATATGCTCTTTTCAGTATTTCAGTTCTGTTATATTTCACCATACCAATTAGACAATTGTTATTGTTTAGAGATGGTATTTGTTTAATTTTATATGTTTACCATTTCTTGTTCCTCTTCCCTTCCTTTCCGCTGATGATATTTACCTTCTTCAGGTTTTTTTGGGTTTTTTCCTAAGAATCTCTTGGTGGTAACTTCCCTCAGTTTTGATTTCAGAAATGTCTTTGTTTTACTCTTGTAGTTCTTAGTTGACAGTTATTTTCTCCCACCATTGTGAATATACTGTTCCATTGTCCTATACCTTTTATTTTTCTATTAGGACATCTGTTAGTCTTTCATTTGCCATTTTTTAGTAGACAATTTGACTTATTCTAAGTTTGTTTACTTGCCCTTAGTGTTCTGTAATTTTGCTACAATATGTCTATGTACAGCTTTCTATTTTTTATATTTGTTGTGTTTTATGTATCCGTGGATTCATTTTATTAATCAGCTTTGAAAATTTCTCAGCTGTTAATGCTTTCAATACTATCCCTTTTCCATTTTCTCTATTGTCTCCTGGTTATGATTAAATGGAAGTTAGAACTTCTCTTTTTATCTTTTATATCTTTTTATTTCTGTTCAATGTTTTTCTCTGCTTTATTCTGGGTAATTTCTTAAGATTTAGCTTCTAGTTCAAGAATTCTTTCTTCGGCTGTGTTGAATCTTCTATTTAACCTAGTCATTGAGTTTTAAATTTCAATGATTATATATTTTTGGTTTCTGAAATCTTTATTTTATCTTGATATTTTTTGATGGTTTCTTTTTGCTTGCTCATTTTTTTTGCTTCATCTTTCATTTATTCAGACAACACCAAAGTTGTTTTATACCTAGTATCTGATAATGCCAGTATCTGCAATCCTTGGTGTTCTAAGTCTGTTTTTGTGCTTCTTTCCTGGTGTGCACGGTGAGTTTTGACTATATGCTAATATTTTCTTGATAATTATGTCTTGGAATCTTCAGGTATTTATTTCTTGAGATTTGTGTGTGTTTGTAACAGCAGCCAGAAGGATGATACAGACCTAGGACCACTTTTGTTCATTTTGGAAACCTGATGTCAGGTTGGACTTTCCCCACCTTGCTGAAAGCTAGAGGTTTAGAAGCCCCATCTCGTTGCTGGTATTCATAGTTGACTCCAGGGCAACTTTGGCTTTCTTCTTTGCTCACTCCTTAGCACTCTTTGCTTAGATTTCAGTGCACTGTTCCTGCCGTATTCTCATGGGTTTTGTTTCTCTACCTGCTCTACCTGGAGCTAACCAATGCATTAAAAAGTGTTATTAAAAATAATTTACCCTGAATCTAATTATAATATAATAGAAGGGCTTTGCAAATATCTAATCCACCATAATTCCTAAATTGGGCATGCCCAAGTAATTTTTAAAAATTAGTTTTCTGTACATGCCCTTTATCAATTTTTTAAAAACCATTTAAACTTTAAATTACTTTCCTTTTTTTCATTTAAGGATAAAGAATATGTTAAAATAATGATCTTCCTGAAAGCTAGCTAAGCCACATCATGTACTACATCCTTACACATTTGCCTGCATTCTTTTTCTAGTTAATATTAAATATTTACTCCCTTGGAAATTGGAATTACTACTCTTGGGATAACTCATCAGAACAGAGTATATATTCAGTGTCAGTTCATTATGCCTCTCAATCTATTTTCTGTCAAAGTGTCATTTTTCTTTCTATCCATAATCCTAGAGATAAAGATTTAGTTGTGGGTCTCTGCCTGTGGATGCCTTTCTTCCTCACATGGAGTGCAGAAAACAGATGTTTGCTGTTGTGAATTAGAGGCATCATCTCTGTAAGCTCCACATTCTCACATTCTACATCTCCTTAATAGGCATAGAAAGCAGCGTGAAATTTTTGGTCTATCAAATGTTAAAGTTGCCTTGAGCTTTGGCACATGAAAAAAATTCTTTCAAAATGTATGTCAAATGAGATCGCTGATTTAATAGTTTTTTTATTCATTCTACAGCAGAATAATCACCTGTAGGCAACTATATCTTTTTAGAGGCTACACAGATCTGACGGGTGTGTGCAGATTTGGGGATAAAAGTGCTAGGTTAGGCATGTCTCTAATTGGCAAAAGTCTTTATGCTTTGTAGATTACAGGTTGGATTTTTGTAATGATAGTATAATCATAGAAAAGGCAGGCACTGGAAACATTCCTAGGAAATGCTGAGCTATGTGATAGAGATTCTCTGAGGAATTGCCTGGTATTGGCTCCACACTTTGATGTGGAAAATATAAATATTAGAAAATTCTGTGGCTTTTTTCCTCTTGGATAGCAAATCCCAGTGAGTAGTAACTTACATCTGTATCCTTTTATTCTTGGGTTTTTCTTGGCTGTCAGTTCAGGCACTGCTGTTGGTTTCTGCATTCCAAATGGTTGGGTTAGCTGAGCACCCTCACCTGGGGAGCTGGGTAGCTATGAAAGCAGGACTGGAGAAGTTTGCCAGGGATGGCAGGGCTTCCCTAGGGGGCCCCCGCCTGGCCTTCTGGGGCTGGGGCCATCGGCCTCAAGTGCTCACTGCTGGGGAGTACGGAAAGCAATGCGATTGCTTTCACTCCAGTTCTGTTGGCCTCCGCTGGGCAGCTCATTTGGCAGAGCAGGAAGTGGCCCTTTGAGCCTCCCATTCTCTCTCTTTTTTTTTTTTTTTTTAACTGTAAATGTGTCCCTTTGAAGGTTGTGATTTAGATCATTAGCATGATTTCAGCAGAGTTCACCTGAGTGCTATTTCTTCCTTACTGTGAAGTTGTGACTCTGGTCATATCAAAAAGATGCAGAGAGACAGCCCCAAAATGCGGTCTTCCAGATGTCCAAGTCAGTTAGGGTGTTAAAAACTGGGGCCTGACAGCCATTGTCAAGACGAGTGACCATGACTCTGCCTTTGGTGATCAGCCCCGTCATATAACCCAGAGCAGTGCTTGCTGTGTCTCCTGTGCTTTAGTCATAATCATGTTCCTCTGCAGTGAGAACGGTTACTCACCTCTGTATGACTTGGCACTGGAACACTTGGCCATTTGAAACATTTGGCTCCTTTCTCACACAAGATAATTAATTAGTATCTTTCTAAATAAGGTTTGAAAAGTTAGGATTATTTTAAACACCTTTCTCTTCAACTTGTCTTCCTTCCTGCTTACCAAATTCACATCTGGATGCTTGCTGTCATGTCCTGTATCTGATGTCTGCAAAAATGCCTGCGGAATAATTTTTGTTTGCCTTTGCCACAGTCAGAAAGTTCAGAGGTTCCAGCATGGCACAGGGCGAGCCATACTAGGTTCATCGTAGCCAGACGACCTGGGTTCAACCTGAAGTTCTGCTCACGGTCTGTAGGACTTTGGTTAATCACTTAGCTTTTCTGAGTTTTATTTTTCCCAGCTAATAACGACCTTAATCTGTTCACATGTTAGACCAGTGGTTTTTAAATGTTTGATTTTAGGACCCCTTTATGCTCTTAAAAATTATTGAGGACCCCAAAGAGCTTTGCTTGTGTGGGTTATGTGTAGCATATTGTGGTAGCAGAATAATGGCCCTAAAAGATGTCCATGTCCTAATCCCCAGAACCTGTGACTGTGTTACCTTACGTGGCAGAAGACTACAGATGTGACTAAGTCAATGATCTTGATATAGGGAGAGTATCCCGAATTATCCAGGGGTCCCTGTGTAATCAGAAATGTTCTTCTCAGAGAGTCAGAGAAGGAGACACGAGGGTTGAAGCAGAGGCTGCAGTGATGCTGTTGCTGGAAGGCAGACCACAAGCCAAGGAGTTACGCAAGGGTCGCAGTTCTCCGGTAGACCCTCCAAGGGGGAGACCAGCCCCGACAACACCTTGTTTTTATACCTGTAAGACCCATTTTTGGACTTGTAACTTCCAGAACTATAAGATAATAAATTTGTGTTATTTTATAGCCACCAAATTTGTAGTTGTTATAGCACCAATAGAAAACTAATATACATATTTTCTGTATTAGAAATTAAAAGTGAGAAATTTTAAAAATATTTATTTAAGAATAATAAAAAACCCATTATAGGTTAGCAGAAATTACTTTTTTTATGAAGGATAACTATTTTCCAACTGTAAATGAGAAAACTGCCACTGCTTTACATTTTTGCAAATCTCTTTAATGTCCGGCTTAATAGAAGCTAGCTGGGTTTTCATTTCTGCTTCTGCATTCAGTCTGTCATGGTATCACATGTATCATGTAGCCTCTGAAAAACTTCACTGAACACTCATGGAAGAATGAGCATTAAAAAGACAAATAATGTCTTAGTATTATTATTATTATTTTTTTTTT
>CAUYSK010049975.1:0-26326 GCA_963575035.1 Avahi laniger | reverse complement strand
TGCACCTGTGGTCCCAGCTACTAAGGAGGCTGAGGCAGGAGGATCATTTGAGCCCAGGAGTTTGAGGTTGAAGTGAACTATGATGATGCCACTATATTCTAGCCAGGGAGACAGAGCAAGGCTCTATCTCAAAAAAAAAGAAAAAAAAATTACTGTTGACAATTTTTAATACAAAATTTTAACAAATTAAAGAAGGAAATTATACAGCTCCAATATGTGTAACACCACGCTGTGTCTCTTGAGTTTTTCTTTTTCTTATTCCCACCACCCTAGTAGTCCAGATCCTCATCACGCCTGACTTGAGTTCTGACCTAAACTCTTTCTTCTCTGTTTTCTACTGTTCCATCCTGAACACCAACAAAATGATCTTCTCAAAATATCTTTTTCATGGTGCTTACCATACATATGCCTTTCCCCTACTTGGCAACTTATATAAATAATATCTGTTTTTCACAGCTTAAACTCTAAGATTTCATGAAATCTCTCCTTTCTACTCTACTCAACAATCAGTCTCTCTTGGATTCGCACATCTGTTCCACGTGGTCCCAGCAGGGATACAGCATCATCTGTCATTTCTCATCTCATACATCTTCATCATTTCTCCCAACCACACTACGAGCTCCTAAAGGCAAGTACCAATTCTTCCACTTCCTGAGCAGCCCCCACAGTGACCAATGTGGAACAGGACACAGAAAGAATTTAAGCACTTACTGATTTGCTGGGCTAAAATAGAACCACTGTGTAAGCTATATCCTCATGAAAGAGCGACACCATGAAGACCTGCTTTAATCAAATGGGGTCAATCTCAACTGAGCGAAAAAGCCATGCCAAGGAGACTAAAAAAAAGTTTAATAAGACTAACAGTCAATAAAAAGACAACCCAATTTAAAAATGGACAAAAGATTTGAATAGATATTCCTCCAAGAAGATATACAAATGGCTAATAAGCGCATAAAAAGATGTTCAGCATCATTAGTCATTCAGGAAATGCAAATCAAAACCACAATGAGGCACTACCACTTCATATCCGTAAGGATGGCTATAATCAAAAAAATGGAAAATAACAAATGTTGGTGAGGATCTGGAAAACTGGAACCATTATGCACTGGTGAGGAGAATGTAAAATGATACAGCTACTTTGGAAAACAGTTTGGCAGTTCCTCCAAAGGGTAAACATACAGTTTCCATATGACCCAGCAATTCTACTCTGATATATATACCCAAGAGAAATGAAACAATGTCAATACAAAAACCTATATACTAATGTTTATAGCATCATTATTCAAAATAGCAAAAAGTAGAAACAGCTCAAACATTCATCAACTGATGAACAGACAAACAAAATAGGGTATCATTCATATAATGTGATTCAACTATTAAAAGGGATGAAGTACTGATTCATGCTACAGCACGGTATTAACCTTGAAAACATTACATTAACTAAAAGAAGCCAGTCATGAAAGGTCATATGGTGTATAATACCATTTATATACAAAGTCCAGAACAGGTAAATCCACAGAACAGAAAGGAGACTGGTGGATGCCAGAGGTTAGGGAGTAGGAAGAGCAACCGCTAATGGGTCTGGGATTTCTTTCTGGGGTGACAGGTAAATAGTGGTAACAATTGCAGAACTCTGTGCACATACTAAAAACCATTGAACCGTATACTGCTTTTTAGAGACAGTCTCACTGTCACCCTGGCTGGAGTGCAGTGATACAGTCGCAGCTCAAGGCAACCTCAAACTCCTGGGCTCAGTGATCCTCCCACCTCTGCTTCCCAAAGCACCGTGATTACAGGGCTAAGCCACTGCACCCAGCCTGAATTGTATTTAAAGGGGTGAATTTTATGATATGTGAGTTATATCTCAATATATTTTTAAAATTTTTAAAAAAGACTAATAGTAAATTTGCATGATTTACTCTACCCCAGGGACTAAAGGGGACATTCTGGTCATATGCACTGTTAAAGAAAACAAGCTGTTGAGAAATAGTCCAACCAATTTGATTTTAAAGGCAAAAGAGTTTGGAGTTGTTATGAATATGTAAATTCTGAGCACATGCAACTACTTGATATGGCCTAAAGATTAAGCTGATATTGTATAAATGATTTTGTTTAGACTGCTGAGATCAAGTTTATATCTGTAGGCTTTCATTAGAATAAGAAATGCTTTTTAAAAATCTAAATATGAAATAAAACCCTTTAATGGAATTACTGTAAGAAAATAATTTTAAGAAGACAGAATATAAAAAATTGGGAAATGAAAATAAGTAAACTGATCCTAAAACATTTTAGTTTTACGTGCCTAAACAAATTTCAAGAGAAAAAAGAATGCAAAAAAACAATTGTTACCATCTACAAAAGGAACATTTTGGTATTTTTTGTGTATTTTAGACATTTTCTAACATATTTTATAGCATGTGATCATCACATGGAATCTCACAATGATGTGAGATGCTTTTATCCTTATTTTCTACAACTGGGAAAACTGAGTCTGAGAGGGGTTAAATGATGTCCCTAAGGTAATGAAGTTAGAAAATGGTAATAGAAAAGGAACTTTTTTTGGTTCTGTATTTTATTCCATTTAACTTAACTTCCATCCACTTAACTATGTATCCACTCTGAAGCCACAATCCCATTGCTTTAATTACTATAGGGTGCCCCCTTATAAAAATATATGTACATTTAAAAATGGTAATACATTTTTACACTTATTTTCTTTTCTACTTTTTTTGCTTAACATTTTGTGTGTCCTAAAATGGAGGTGTTCTACATACTTATTTTAATAGCTTTGGAATTCTATCATAGTGAGCAGAGCTCTTGCTATGTCATCAGTAAATAATGTGGCAAAAGATCATTTTATTCCCTAAAACTTTGCTGAACTGTTATGTCTAGTAATTTTACAGGATGATAGTTTTCAAAAGTATATATTATGTAACTACAAAAAATTATATTTTTAAATCTTCCTAGCCTATAACTATTGATAATTATTTTTGTTGTTATCAGAAAGCTATTGCAAACAACTATTGAACAAAGTAAGTTTAAAATAATTAACAGGAAAGCCTTAACTTTCAGAGTTTGAAATAAATTGGGAATAGTGCCACAAGTAAAATTCACTTACTTTTTAAAGATGACAAACCACTTGTTCCACCGAAGAGAGAGCGGGTGGCAGAACTGCCTGATCCCCCTGGAGGTGGCACCAGCATCACCAAGTACGTGCCACAGGTATATATAGGCGTCTTCCGCAGCATTTTCAGAGGCAGCCCACAGCTAGTATTTGCTAGAGAAAGGAATGAAAATGCTAAGTAAAAATACTTTACACAGAGATTAACCTGATTACCGAAACAGATTAGGGTATAATGAGGGAGCCCCAAACGAAGATATACCTCAACTAAGAAAACAGAACATTATTACTCTTAGTGGTGGATTAAAAAAAGAAGAAGAAAGAAGAAAGAAAACAGAGCAAAAAGTAACAGCTAAGGAAAAATAATTATCTTCTGGCTCCACAGCCTGATCCAAGCCTCCTATTATATGGTCTGAACATTTCTTGAAGGTGTTCCCAACCGTCGATCTTCAATATATCCTCATGTCTCTAAAAATTCTTTCAAAAGAATGAACCCTCACATGGACTAAATTTAAAATAAAAGAAGAATCCTACTGTTTGTGTTTCCCCTAGAACACAGATACAGATTGAGTACCCTTATCTGAAATGCTTAGCACCAGAAGTGTTTTGGATTTCAGATTTTTTCAGATTTTGGAAATATTTGCATCACATTTACCAGTTGAGCTTCCCTAATCTAAAAATCCAAAATCCAAAATGCTCCAGGGAATATTTCCTTTGAACGTCACATGTCTGTACTCGGAAAGTTTCAGATTTCGGAGCATTTTGGATTTTCAGATTTGGTATGCTCCACCTGTAGTCCCATGAAGATCTGTTTTTCAGTTTATACAGAACAAATTCTTGACAGGTTTGTGATATTATACTCACTACGAACAGCTCTGAACATGAAATCGGCCAAAAATTTCAACCTAATAAAAGCTTTCATAATATCCATCACAAGATAATTTTATACCTGCATGACTTATTATAACCCATTATATTAATAGGTATTTTTTCTTTTTTTTAGGGCCAATGACATAAACTATCATTAAGCAAGTAATTATTGTTTCTAATCAAGAGGTGTAAAATATACTTTAATCTCCCCTATTTACTGGCATATCTGAAATGTGGAGTGAATTTAAGGATTTTCTATATACTAGCCTAGTGAGGATTGATGATGTCAACAGAAAATCAATCAGAGTACTTTACTTAGAAAGCTGTCAGGCTATGAAATATAACATATTATTCATAATCTAGACATGTGAGAAGTTGTTTTTAAATGATTTAGGTTACAAAATGAGTAAAGTGAAACCTAATCTATCTGATATTTGTTTTGAATGCTTATGCTTCTAAAAAGCTTCATTTTTTTACGTAAGCCCCCAACAAGTATATTCTTCTCTCAGGACATAAATTCAGGAGCATAAATTTCTATTGGCAAGAAACCCAAAAAGGCAGGATGTTGGTACTTCGAGACAGGAGTCTGCCAACCTCCTCATTTGCCAGCAAATTAATAAACTCCTCTTTCCTTCTCCTCGGGAAAAAAAAAAAAAAAGAAAGAAAGAGAAACCTAAAAAGGGCAATAATTGGAAAATTAGCAACTTTGTCAGCATAATATTTCACCAAGATGGCTTAATAGACATTAACATGACAATAGGTATTAGATTTTCAGGGAATAAAAACTTTTAGACCCTCTGAATGTTTACTTAATTTTCAAAAGTTTGCTTAATTTATAACTGGTGAATTTTTAATGCAGCAACATTATGTTAAATATATACATGGAGAATATATATAAAAGTATAATGAGACCACATGTTGAAAACACAGGTATCAGTTTCCACAGAATTCTAAATATATCCTTGCTGAGATCTTTTTTTGATATTACACATATTTTCTCACCCAACAAACATTCCTTTAATATTTCCATTGTTCAGGGTACGATGCAATTTTCTCCCAAGGGACAAACCCAAATCAAGCTTTCAGCTTGTCATAGAAATGTTTATTTAGGTAAAAAAAAAACTGTCCTCTACAAAGTATTTCCTATAACTCAAATTAATCCACTTACCCAAGTTATAACAACTATTAACAATTTCCTCACTTATATTTGATACAACAGAGGCCTATGGAAATAAAATATTATCCTTAAATTCTAATACACACTAGTATTTAATTTGGTAATGTCTTAATGAATTAACCACAAATGTTTCCTCTTCCTAGCATTTCAAACTATAAAAGGATTAAAGCAGAAAATTATATTAAATGTATTAAATGTATATTAATTCAGATACATTTTTCTATATATGGCAGTTTTTTCTAGTCTTATCTTTTACTACAGTTCCCTGTTTGTTATATTAAATAAATCTAGGTATTTGGTATATAATCTGTAAACTCTTCTAGAATAATAGCTCTTTTTTTTTTTTTAGAATAATGGTTCTTGACCTTTTTGTGTTCTAGATGACTTTGAAAATCTGATGAAAGTTAGGATGGATACATATAAAATGTTATTTAAAACTTTGGGGGAGTGTGTTTACTAACCCCTTAAAGGTTTATCCTGGTTAAGAACTAGTTTAAAAGTGCAGAATAATATATATAGTATGCTACTTCTTATTAAGAAAAGGTGGAAAATAAGAACACATAAATTTGTCTTTAAAGAAACCTTGGAAGGAAGCCAGGCACAGTGGCTCACGCCGGTAATCTCAGCATTTTGGGAGGCTGAGGCAGGAGGATCACTTGAGGCTAGTTATCTGAGACCAGCCTGAACAACACAGTGAGATCCCATCTCTACAAAAAAATAGAAAAATTAGCTGGGTGGGATGCCTATAGTCCCACAAAGGCTGAAGCAGGAGGACTGCTTGAGCCCAGGAGTTTGAGGTTGCAATGAGCTATGATGATGTCACTGCACTCTAGCCTGGGTTACAGAGTAAGACCCTGTCTCAAAAAAAAAAAAAAAAAAGAAAAGAAAAGAAAAAAAAAGAAAAGAAAAGAAAAAAAAAAAGAAATCCTGGAAGGACAAATGAAAACCAATAAATAACATAGTTAACTGGGCAGGGGGGAGACAAGGTGGAGGCACAACACAGAACATACCAACATGGTGGGAGTAAGAGTTTTCTGCATAAACCTTTCTACATTCTTTTGACTTTGAAACTCTGTAAATGTACTATTTATTTTAAAACATGAAATAACAAAAACCAAATGATAAATTCTTTTTTTTTTTTGGTGAGACAGAGTCTTGCTCTGCTGTCCAGGCTAGAGTGCAGTGGTGTCATCATAGCTCACTGCAACCTGAAACTCCCGGGCTCAAGCGATCCTCCTGCCTCAGCCTCCCAACTAGCTGTGAACCACCACACCTGGCTAATTTTTTTTTCCTATTTTTAGTAGAGATGGGGTCTTGCTCTTGCTCAGGCTGGTCTCAAACTCCTGGCCTCTCGTGATCCTCCTACCTTGGCCTCCCCAAATGGATAAATTCTAACAAACAAAATATGTGCTGTAGAAAGTTGTCTCTTACTTACTTGGTCAAGATTGTATTTAGTGAAGATGATGCTAAATATCAGGTTTCACATTCATGAAGCATACCTAAACATGAAATCAATTAATTTACACTAACAGTAATGATCATAAGGCATTTACAGTTAAAGATAAAGCTGTTTTGAATTATTACAGTTCATGAGACATCATGTCCTCTGCCTACAGCATGTATTAGGTTGGAATCAAAAACTGGACAACGACTAGAAGACTAAATAAAGTGAACTATGCAAAGGAAAGTGCTTTGTATGGCACAGAGGAAGTGCTCAAAAAAAAGCAGGAGACCAGAGATAAACAAGCAAACAGACCTGGGAAGTACAGAGCAACATACCTGCCTGATCCTCTTTCAGCGTGTTGGAGATGGTGGAGCCCGTCAGCGCAGCGAGCGTTGCCGACGGGGAGGCCCTGTACCGAGAAAGTCTGCTCAGAAGCATCTCATTAATGCTTTTTGCAGACTCGCCCTCTTTTCTCATTAGAATTGTGCGTTCCTGAAGTGGGTTGGCTACAAAGACACCATTTTCAACCTAATGTTAAAAAAAAAAAGAGGTCCTAAAATAATATGTTTCCATTTAGTTAGCACATTTCAACTTGAGATTATTGTGAACTAGTTGATTAAAAACAGTTAAAAAACTGCACCCGAGTAAATGTAGACCTCAAAACTTAAGAGTTCTATAGAAACTACTGTAAACGAAAGAGGCTACGCTAAGTTTGAGAGCTTTCATTTTTCATAGTAGCCCAGATTCTAAATGTAATGAGCCAAGTTTAATAGGTTCTATGAAAAGTTGTTGATTAAAATTTCTTATACCGAGTTCCAGAGGCAGTGGAAGTAATTACATGTCTCTGACAGGTAGAAGTAAGACGACAGGAAAACAAATCAATCAGTCTTTGATTTACTATTAAGGACAACTGTGAGGATAATGTCTTCTGGAAATATAATTAGTGGCTAAAATCCAAACCCTATATTATTACAGCAGCGGTTAACATTAGCACCAGCAGCTTGGATACTGACAGAGCAGCCCTGGACAAAGGAAGACTTGGCCACAAGTACATGTCACCTTCGAATGGGTCTCTGCTGGTGCTTGGCAGCTTTCACTCATCACTTCATTATTCCCCAGCAAAATCTCCGGAGTGGTGATTCCAGAATTCCTGCATGGATTTTGAGCTTGACTTTCGGCAGACCACCTGGCTTTCTTTATTGCTAAAATGATCCACTTACCAAAAGCTTCTCCCACTCGTCTCTCTTCCAACTCAAGACTCTTTGAACCCAACCTCATTTATTCTTCCTTTCCTCTTAATTCAGAGGAAGAAGCATTTCAGCTCCTACTACTTAAGGCAAATCTTCCACTTCTGCCTCGAATTCTGCGCTTCCCTCTGCCCCCCTCATCATCGGTGTCTCCCTTTCTACTGACTTCCTTCTTTTGTTTTCAAATATTCACAGATCTCAGATCCTAAACAAAACCTTGGTGGCCAATTAAAACATCATCCCTTTTCCCCACTTCCATTCACTGTCAATATTTCAAATATCCCCACCGCCCCCTTCTAGACCTGGGTTCCTGGATCTGGTTACAGTCTCAGAAACTGGTCCAGCTAAGATAGGAAGGACAGGCCTGCAGCTGTGGGATATGGGGATAAGAGGGAACAGGAATACAAAGTGGCAAGCCTTCAGAAGCAAGCAGAAAGCAAAGACGGGGTCCAAAGGGAAAGGTTGGTAACAGAGAAGAGGCAAGAGAAAGTGAGCAAAATCAGGAGCACAGCCAGGAAAGATCCCCAAAGGTGGCTGTCCACAGTGGGAGAGTCTTTTATGACACATCCACAAATGATAAAGGAAAAGACTTGTTAGAGTCCAAAAATGCTGTTTCTATTTCTTCAACCCCCGCTTCCTAACCCTCTGAAGTTGCTGGTCTCTGAATTCAGCTCCCCCTAATGAGTGGACACTCCTGATGGTCCACCAGTAACTTAAAACCCAAACCTTCAACCTTTTCCTTGCCTTCTTTGCAGGTTGTGCCATGGTTCAGCCTTCTTGAGATTCTCCTTCTTCAGTCTGGGTGGCAGAACACAATCCTGGTTTGTTTCCTTTTAGCGTGAACACGTATCTCTGTGTAAAGTGCTCACTGTTGGCGAGAGGAGTCCCTGCCCTCCCTCCTCTTTCCTTCTTTGCTGGTCTCCATCACGCTTGCCCCAGATCAGACCAGCCTCTGGTGCCCAAGACCTCTGCCTGCCACACTCTATCCCTAGACCTTCCTGTGGTGGGCTCTTTCCCAACGTTCAGGTCTCAGGTAGAACGTCACCTACTCAAAGAGGCCTTCCCCGATTGCCAATCTAAAGAATCATCTCCCCTAGTCCCCCAAGTCAGAGCGCAGCACGCTGTTTTGTTATCTGCACAGCACTTACCGCTCTCTGAAATTATTGTCTGTCCTTCTGCCTCTGCCCACCGCGACTGACTGTCAGCTGCCTGAGAGCAGGAACCCTGCTGCCTTGTTCACCATAAGGTGCCCAGCGCTCAGGAGGCATTCGATAAAGATGCCTCGCTGAGTGAGCAAATCAGTGCCCTCCCCCAAATCCGACTCCGACTTCTCTATGGTGACCCCAACA
This sequence comes from Avahi laniger, assembly GCA_963575035.1. Lineage (NCBI taxonomy): Eukaryota > Metazoa > Chordata > Mammalia > Primates > Indriidae > Avahi > Avahi laniger. The sequence continues at coordinate 17,118 of CAUYSK010049975.1, read as the reverse complement.
TTTCCTCATTCTTGCTACTAAGATCTAGTCCCATTTTTCTAACTGCCCCTCCCCTTCCCCACCGACACCTCTACTCGAATAGCCCCCAGTCATCTAAAATTTAACACGTGCACATCCTACTGCATTGTTTTACTCCCACCCTCCTGCCAGATGAACCTTTAGCAAGCATAGCTCTATTTATGTTGCACAATTCTAAATATAACCCTTCAGAAGCATCCAAGATAAAAATCAATCACTTCAAGTTTGGCATTCAAGAGCATTACCCAATCTGGCCCTATGAGAAAATCAATGTATAACTTAAAACAAAAAAAAAAAACCACTACATTATTATGTTCGAGTACTTTGAAAATATTCAAAAGAAAGACTCATAAAGCATCTATGAGATGCAAAGAGGGCTTGAGGTTTGGTCCACAAATGATAAATCTGCTGGGGATCCCTATTTCAGCAAGGAAGCTCTTGGGGTAAAAATCTGCCCAGTTAGGAAGGAGGAGAAGAGTTGGGAGGATGAGCAGTAGAGTTTGTTGTGACCAGGGGCTTCCCTCCTGGTGACCACCCTGGTCTACGCCACCATCATCTCAAGCCAGATGACTGGACCAGCCTCCCAGCCTCTCTTATCAGTACTTCTTTTCATTCTTTTTGTTCAGGGGCCATCCTAATCTTCTCTATATCGTTCCAATTTGGGTATCTGTGCTGCCAAAGCAAGCACTTATCAGTACTTCTAAGTATTGGAGTGGAATCATAATTCACAGCAAATCTAATTCTTTCCAATAATTATCATCAGCCACATCTATGTGACGAGTATCTACACTATTTAAAAACCAAAGTTAATCATGAATCAGTAAAGAATTTCAGGGTTAGAACCTTAAGAACCATCTCATTTAAAACTTTATTTCAGACTGGGTGCGGTGGCTCACGCCTGTAATCCTAGCTCTATGGCAGGCCGAGGCGGGTGGATTGTTTGAGCTCAGGAGTTTGAAACCAGCCTGAGCAAGAGTGAGACCCCGTCTCTACCAAAAATAGAAAGAAATTAATTGGACAACTAAAAATATATAGAAAAAATTAGCCGGGCATGGTGGCCATGCCTTTAGTCCCAGCCACTCAGAAGGCTGAGGCAGTAGGATTGCTTGAGCCCAGGAGTCTGGGGTTGCTGTGAACTAGGCTGATGCCACGGCACTCACTCTAGCCAGGGAAACAAAGTGAGACTCTGTCTCAAAAAAAAAAAAAAAAAAAAAGTATTATAGACCAGTTAAGACAGTAAAGACTGAGATTAAGGACTAAAATCAGACTGAAAGCAGGAACCCAAAGAAGTTAGTGCAGAACACTGAAAGTAACTTTTTGACCTTGTGGAATATGTCTGTGTGTATAAACCTGAGGAAGTCAAAGGCCATTGTCACTGTAAGGTGGGGAACCTTAATAGGAGATCATTTTTCTGATTAAATGATACATCAAAGGATGACATATTCACAATAGGGTAAATCAGAAATAGTCCTCCCCTTCACAAGCCTTAAAGCAATACAAAGATAATTACAGGTTGAGTTTCCATAATCTGAAAATCTGAAATCTGAAATGCTCCAAAATTTGAAACTTTTTGAATGCTGACATTATGCTCAGAAGAAATGCTCATTGGAACATTTTGATTTCAGATTTTTAGATTAGTAATGCTTGACTGGTATGATGTAAATAATCCAAAATATGAAAAAAGTCTGTAATCTGAAACACTTCCGGTCCCAAGGCATTTCAAATAAGAGATACACAATATGTACTGCCTCTACTGTTATAAAATCAATGTGTTGCATTCCCGTGATTATAACTTTACCTTTTCCCCCAATCATCTCTTACTTGTGCTTGACCTTTTATCTAGAAGGGTCAGATACAAGAGGAACAAGGACATTTTTATGAAATTTACAGGGACCCATTGTGTCTCCCACTTTGAACAACATGGTCCACTATAGAGGAATTGGGCCTGCAATATTAGCTTTATGTTCTGAGATCATTCAATCCAACAAGGAAACCCAGATATGTGAGCTGGAATTAAGTTTGTCTGGAAGTCACCTTGGAGGGTTTGCCAACCAGGACAACATGGAGTTGCCACTGGAGAAAGAAAGATCATGTCTGTAATAGTCAGGGTGGAATTCTGAATTTTTAAAATAGGTCTGTATAAATCCTACTTTTTCATCCTGATGTTACTCAGGATGCAGCTGTGAGGGAGAACTGCTTTAAGAAGGTATGTGGAACAGGAATAGATGAGGGAGGCAAAATTAGAAATCTTTTAAAATTGGTTTTTGAGGAGGATTCCAATGCTCAATAGTATCAGATACCTGTGGATGGTAGGGAGTATGGAAGGTCCATTAAATAACTAGCAACCCATTTCTGAGTGGCTTTTATGACAAAAGGTACATCATATCAGATTACAGATGGCTTGCAAAAGTTGAAAATATGACACAGATAAATTTCATGGACCACAGAGGTGTGGCAGGAGTTGACTGATAAATAGCAACAATGTAGTTTGAAAAAGTATCAGCAAAGTGAGGCACTACTGATAGTCCTAAGAAGAGCGGTCATAGGTTCAATGTAGTTAGTCTGTCAGGAGTGGGCAGGAGACACACCCTTTGTAATGTGGCCTCCCTCACCCTGAGATACACAAGTCAACTTTTGACAGGAGTCACATATCTGATGTGCAGTGGTAGCCTCTGTATCAGGAGCATAGAGTTGTTTAATTCGTACTTAGTATATGATCCTGGACATGTTTCCGTGTTTGGTACCATGATAGATTGTGGCAGTGGTGGTGATCTGGGTGATGCAGCCTCAATCAGAAGCTTAATTCTAGTCGTCTCATTGGAGAGCTAACAGGCCCCGCTACCATCACAATGGCTAAAATTAAAAAAAACTGAGAGGAGGTGATGTCAACAAGATGGCCAACTAGGGTTGCCTGACTCTTATACCCCCAATAAAAAGGAACTAAAACAATGAGTAAAATACCATATTTTTGTCTGGAGTGACTGGAGAAATGCACTGAAGAGCACCCAGGGCGCAGTGAAACCCCTGTGGAGCATGGAAGTCCAGGATAGCTCCATAAAGAGGGGAGCAAGGCATCCTGACTCTGCTACACTGTCTTCCCTGCTGGGATCATATCAGAGCCGGTGGGGGGAGGGCTCTTGTTACAGTAAAAAGGTCAGTTGGAGACCCTTGGTGTTCCCCTTCTCTGCCATAGATGCCAGCAGTCATTGCTACAGGAAGGTCCCCCAGTCTTCACAAGCCCTGAGTCTAGTGTGAACAGTTGCCAGGAGTGTGCACAGCTGCATTCCCATAGAGCAGGAACCCCCTTGACATTCCCTGCCCCTGTAACCTAAGTGGTTATAGCACAGTGCTATCTTGAACCTGAACCCACATCTGGAGTGCATCTTGCCCTGGCGGCCAGTAGCCACCAAACCCTTGCATCCCTGAGACACTGCTTTAATTCCACTAAATTCACATAATGCCTGCAGCACCAATACCTTGGCTACCTGGAGCCTAGGCCCAGAGAAATAACTGGGACCCCAGTGACCAAACCCATGAAGCACCGTATCACCCAAGGAAACAGGTGGGCCTGCATAGCAGACAGGCCCCCGGGAGCCACCAGGCCCATGTATACCTGCCTCTGGAATGACAGCTGGCCCAGAGGGGGTGAAAGCTCTGCCCCACCAGAGAAAGTACCACAGAGCTGATAGGCCTGTGTGCACTTGCCCCTAGCTTGGCAGCCAGCCTGGAGGCTGTTCCACACCACTGGAGAGGGTTGCTTGCAGCCTCCAGGCCACATTTGCCTGCCCTTGGCCCTGCAGCTGTCCCAGAGGCACCCTGTTGCACAGGTTAGTCCTGCCTCACTATAGAGTCATATGCAGCCACTGGGCCTGCCTGTACCCACCCCTGGCCTGACAGGCATCTTAGCGGTGACCTCACCATTCAGGAAAGTCCATCATACAACCTGCTGGCCTTGTACCCACACATGCCTGGCCAACGGCAAGCCCAGTTCCCCCGCCCCCAGCAAAATGTTGTCACCACAGTCACAAGTTCCTGTAGCCTAGCCCACTAGGATAATCACAGACTTAGAAGGTTAGGATTACAACTAAAGAATCTATATGAAGATCACACTACTGAATCCACCCAGAACCAAAGCCAACATACCGTTTCCAATTGGCAGCCTAGGACCTGGCTGTAGGAAAAAGCCTTTTCCTGTGAAAGCTACACTGTAAAATCGGAAAAAGTAATTGTCCTGCCAGATGTGCAGGTGTTAACACAGGAACAGAAGAAACATGAAAAAGCAAGGAAACATGACAGCCCCAAAGGAATAGAATAAAGTCTTCAGTAACAAATCTCAAAGAAAAGGATATTTACGAAATGCCTGAAAAATAATTCAAAATAGTGATCTTAAGGAAATTCGGCAAGACATAGGAGAATACAGACAGGCAATTTAATAAAATTAGGAAAACATTTTGTGATCTGAATGAGAAATTCAACAGAGAAATAGATAACCTTTAAAATAGAACCAAATAGAAATCTTAGGGCTGAAGAATTCAATGAATGAAATAAAAAAGTACAGTTGGAAGCTTCAATAACAGACTAGATCAGACAGGAGAAGGAATTTCTGAACTTTAAGACAGGTCTTTTGAAATAACCCAACCAGAGGAAGCAAAAGAAATATGAATAAAAAAGAATGAAGAATGCTTTTGAGACTTATGAGACACCATTAAATAAGCAAATATTCACATTATAGGAGTGCCGGAGAAAAACGAAATGGTGAAAGGCAAAAAAAACCTGTTTAAACACCTGTTTAAACAAATAATGGCTAAAAACATCCCAAATCTTGGGAGTCATATGGACATTCAATCCAGGAAACTCAAAGGTTCCTAATGAGATTCAGCCCCCCAAAATCTCTGAGGCACATAATAAACTGTCAAAAGTCAAAGACAGAATTCTGAAAGCTGTAAGAAAAACATCAAGCCACATAGAAGAGAATTCCCATTAGACTCTCAGCAGACTTCTTAGCAGAAACCTTGCAGGACAGGAGAGAGTGATATGACATATTCAAAGTGCTGGAAGGGAAAAACAAAACAAAACAAAAAAAACACCCGTCAGATGAGAATACTATACCCATGAAAGCTATCTTTCATAAATAAAGGAGAAATAAAGGCCTTCCCAGACATTAAACTGTCAGAATTCATTACCACTAGACTGGCATTACAAAAGATGCTTAAATGAGTGCTACACTAGGAAATGGAAGGACGATAATATCATGAAAACATGCGAAACTGTAAAACTCACCAGTATAGGTAAATTCATAACCATGCTCAGAATACCCCAGTGCTGTAATGGTGCTGTGTAAATCCTTCAGTCTTCTAGTATTGAAGATTTAAAGTAAAAAAAGGTTAAAAACATCAACAGCTACAATTAGTGTCTAAGGAACACAGAAAAGACAAAGATGTAAATTAAAACAACCAAAATACAAATTGTGGAACGCAAGGGAACAGCACATTAAAAATATCATCCGCTGTGATCAAGTAGGATTCACCGCAGGCATGTGAGGATGGTATGGCATATACAAATCAATAAATGTGATGCATCACATTGACAAAAAGAAAAACAACATATGATTACTTCAATAGATGCAGAAAAATCATCTGACAAGATTCAACATCCCTTTATGATAAAAACTCTCAACAAAATAGATCTAGAAGGTTATGTACCTCAACACAAGAAAAGCTGTATTTGATAAACCCATAGCTAACATTATACTGAACGGGGACAAATAGCTTTTTCTGTAATATCAAAAAAAATGACAAGGATGCCCACTTTCACCACTCCTATTCAGCATAAAACTGGAAGTCTTAGCCACAGCAATTAGGATACAGAAAGAAATAAGAGGCATCAGATTGGAAAGGAAAAAGTCAAATTGTCCTTGTTTGCAGATGACATAATCTTATATATGGAAAACCCTAAAGAATCTGGTAGAACTAAACTGTTAGAACTAAGAAATGAATTCAGTAAAGTTGCAGGGTACAAAATCAATATACAAAATCAGTTTCTATACACTAATAGTGAATTTCTGAAAAAGAAATCAAGAAAACAATTCCTTTTGCAATAGCTACGAAAAAACAAATAGCATACCTAAGAATAAACTTAACCAAAGAGGTGAACGATCTCTATGCTCAAAACTATAAAACACTAATGAAACCACAAATGGAAAGATATCCCATATTTGTGGATTGAAAGAATTAATATTGTTAAAATGGCCAACGCAGTCCTAAGCAAAAAGAACAAAACTGGAGGCAACATGCTACCTGATTTCCATATATACTACAAGGCTATAGTAACCAAAAAAACATGGTATTGGTATAAAAACAGACAAGTAGACCAATGGAACAGAATAGAGAGCCCAGAAATAAATTCCGACACCTACCCAACTGATTTTTGAGAAAAACTATAAAAGACCTGGAATAAATAATAAGAAATATGAAAGAACTTCCAAGAAGGAAATTATTAAACATCATTGAGGTACATTAAAAAATAAATATCTTGAAATATATGCTGTTCATGAATTAGAACATTGTAAAACTGATCAGTTCTTCCTAAATTAACTTACGGGTTTAGTGTGATCCCAATTAAAATACCAATGGTTTTTTTGTTTCTTTTTTAAGGAAATCAATAGATGATTGATTCCTTCCTTCCTTTTCTTTTTTCTTCTTGGTTGATCTATACAGCTTAAATTGTATGCATGTTTTTCAGTGAGTATAATGCTTTCCAAAGGGGGCTTAAAAGATGAGCTAAAGTTTAGTGTATTTTCAATATTATTGCTATGTGCAATTTAAATAGAAATACAAAAGAAAATAACACTGATACACACAAAGAAACTGTACAAGAAAATTTAAGGGAAGGTGAGCATTTACCAAGTCTAAGTGTTTTAAACATTTAGTATAGTATGTGGAAGGAAAAGAGACAGCAAAACATTTTGTCATCTTTTTATGTTGCTGAATGTCAAGGTCATGACCAGTGTTGAGAAGATAAGAAAGCACGTGATGTGTGGTTGGAGCTGATATTTGATTTGTGGCTTATGAGTTTGCCTCTCAGCATGCTGCATTTTGTTATAGGCTATTTCTGAGCTCTCTGAGATTTACAGTGTTTATTTTATCTGTTCTCTTCTGCCAGCTTTAATATCTGGAATTTAGCTATTGCATACCTTATACTTCTAAGCTTGGATAGTATCACCGGTAAGGCCAGGGAAGGAACCCTTATGTAGGACATAGCTTTATAAAAAGTTTGGATTTATAGTACCAGTATTGAATTAAGAAAGGGACAATGCTTGGAAATAAAGTAGTGTTTGGGATAGAGGTTTGGCTTTTGCTTAAAAAAAAAAAGTAGTAGCATGTAATGTCTTAATTATCTATTTACTTCAAAAACTTGTTTAGCTCCTGCTATTTATCCTGTATGCTCTAGAGGTAAAACAATCTGTGTTTCTACCCTCCAGAAACTGATGGGAGACGTTGGTTGATTAATATTTTGGGTGCAGTGATAGTGTATTTATAAAGTTATTTAGGAACCAATAGGAGGTGGTAAGAAGCCTATTGAGGCATGTTATAAGGTTCTGGTGGTATAAAAAGAGAATGTGTTGAAAGCTTTAAATCAAAGAGATCACAAAATTGTGGCATTCCTTTTTCATTTACCATTTTTTTTTAGCACCATAATTCTACCATATGTTATGGTTAAGGAATATTAAACCTATTTCTTTTAAACCCATATTTTTGTTATGATGAATGATGATACATCTACCATATCACAGAATTGAGCTATATGAGTATCTAATATATATTCCAAGTATAAATGTGGTTTAGGAAATGATTATGATTTTATTTTTAAATCTTAGGTGACTTTGAGGAGCAATGAGTAATTTACGTGTGTCTCTTTAGCACTAAGCAGACAATTAATTATAGTCTGTACCTAATTTGACCTCTGTAAAGAAAGGTATAGAGGAATGCTGGAAAGATGGTATCTGGGTTTATACCTCTAACTTCCTTTCTCTTACTTCCTTTCTGCTTGCTCCTAGGAACTACATTTGAAGCCATACATTCTCCCAAGTCCTGTGAGGGGAGAGGGTAGACAAGGGAACTAAAAATCTTACTTTATTTCATTGCATTAATGTATCATTTGTATTATATATTTTGTATGTAAGCATACAAATCAAAAGGTGTATGTTTTTTGGTGGGGAGGGGCAGAAGAGGAGGATGAGGCAATTGACAGATGTAAAGCATTAAAAAAAAAAAACAAAACCAAACTTCCTGGGTTTAATAGTCTTAACCAGATCTGGAATAAGAAAAATATTATCATCTCAAGTCAGTCTAGGTTGTAGATTTAGGCTGAATTGTTGACCATTTTAAGGAACATGAGACCTAGTTTTTTTGCTCAATCTGATCTTGAGACCAAGTGCCATTGTATTATGTGATTCATATATGAATTTTAAGTTTTGCAGATTGGTTGTATTTTGAAGAAATTAAATGTTACCAAGTTTTCTGTAACTAATGTATGTGTGATACATTGCCTGCTCTTTATATTAGGTCATTAAATATGAAATGTCCCATTTCAAATCAAAAGTTTAGTTTATTATATCTCAAACAGGAAGCTGTACGATTAATCAAAGTATGCACCTAAACTGTTGACACAGTTTTGCCTTCTTAATGGTAGGGTAGCTTGTTTATGCCAGCAGCAAAGAAGCCCTGGAGAGTGAGTGGCAATGAAATCATGAAAGGTGTTTGCCATAGCTTGTTGAGAATTGAATGTTTTTCCTTGAAAGAAGTGGCCCAAAGCCAGGAAGAAGTGGTAGTCAGTTGATGCAAGGTCTGGTGAATACTGCAGATAACAGAGAGTTTCGAGGTCCAGCCTCTCTGGTTTGAACAGCATTGTTTGTGCAACATGTGGTCGAGATTGTCTTGAAAGAGGATTGGCCTGTCTGTGTTGACCATTCTCTGCTGCTTAATCACAAGCATCCTCCTCTTGTCCAGTTGGTTGCAGTAGACATCTGCTGTAATCCAGAGGTCCCCAACCTTTTTGGCATCAGGGACCGGTTTCACGGAAGGCAGTTTTTCCACGTGGTAGATGTGGGGAGAGCCCAGATGGTGATGTGTGTGATGAGGGGGGAGCAGCTGTAAATACAGATGAAGCTTCGATTGCTCGCTGGCTAGATTGCAACCCCCCCCCACTACCCACCCACCTGCTTGCTGTGTGGCCTGGTTCCTGAGTTTCATGAAAGACAATTTTTCCACAGATGGTAGGGGCAGGGGTGAACAGAGCTCAGGCAGTGATGTGCAGCCCAGTTCCTAACAGGCAGAAGACCAATTCTGAGCCATGGCCCGGGGCTGGGGACTGCAGCTGTAATTGATTGACCAGGTTTCATGAAGCTATAGTGGATAATACCAGCATTGCACCACCAAGCAGACACCATTAGCTTTTTCAGTTTTTGGACTGTTTCCACATTTCATCTTTATCCACATGTTATGCCCAATGCTTGCGATTGTCAAAAATAATCCAGTTTTCTCACACACAACAATATGGTGTAGAAAATGGTTCAGCTTTATGTTGTGACAGCAAAGAAAGGCAAACTTTGAGAGGCTTTCTCTTCTGACGCTCATTTAATTCATGCAGTACCTGTCTATCCAGCTTCTTTACCCTGCTGATTTGTTTCAAATGGTCCAATATTGTTGGAATAGTACGTTAGATGGATTCGCTTCCAGTACAGCTTTCAGCTTATCATTATCCACATTGGTCCCAGGTCACCTACCTGGCTCATTTGCAAGATTAAAATCACCAGAACGAACCTTCTCAAACAATTGATGTGCTGTGTGTTCATTAGCCACAGCCTTCCCAAACACTTTGTTGTTATTTCAAGCTGTCTACATGACATTGGTTCCACGTTGGGACTCATATTTGAAAATAACACAAATTTTTTACTTATCCATGATTTCACAAAAATTGCTCTTTAAAAAAATTTGGAAGATAATCACAAGCCAAACAATGTGTTTGAAAGATTGAAGATGTACCTTCACAATAAAAATAAAACAAGAAATGTCAAAGTACAGTGTCAGAGATATCAACTGTCAAACTTAGTACATAAGGAAATCAGGCATTTCATACTTAATAACCTAATAATATTTGTGATTTAGTCTATTGGCATTATTTAGAAGGATGATTTGTGTATTATTAGTATTTTATTATAATCGATAGTCAAAATATAATGGTAGAAGTTCATCTACTAGGAGATTAAGGATTGAGTGGAGTTAGTCTAGACTTTTGACCAGTTTATACTTTTAGAATATGCTATAGAATCTTTTTTTAAAGTGATTATTAAATTTGTCCAACTGACGCTAACCAATTCCTGAGTACCTTTTCTATCTCTTATATAGGATGACTGATACTAATTGTGGTATTGTGTCTACCTTTTCTAGAACTTATTGCTTGTTTTAGTTTATTTGTCTCTGATTACCAAGATAGAAATACATTTACTTTGTACTCGTAAATATATATGTATGTATTACATTGGAAACAATTTTCAAATGAAAACACCAAAAGTCAATAACAAGTTAAATATATCCTCTATATACAGCCATCTTTTGTATTAACAGTTATCTTTTGCATACTGTGCATTATCTTTTCTCAGCATAAACTAGTCTCCTTATACAAATTCAGTTTGTTCCAGTTGATGATTATTGTATTACATAATGCTGAACTGTACAATGTCACCACTATGAGGTCTCTCAAGGTGACTCTTTGACTTTTTATGTCTTCCTTGTATCCTGAAAAGTTGCTTTCTAGTAATGGTGGAATGTTCTAGATTTTCCTCTGCCCCAATTCATTTAACTAAATACCTTCCAAAGAGTTCTGGTGTCTCATTGAAAAAGGCCTAGGGTCTGGGGTTGCATGTGGGAGTTGATTTTTGGCAGAGTGTACTGCTGGTAATGTTGAGTCACTCTTAAAAGTGGCAGAGGTGTAAACTGTTTATTTTTAAATATATGAGTTTACTTTGATCTTTATATTTTAACATATAATATCGTGTTACCCACTTTTTAAAAGTATGTGGTTTTTTGATTCCAAAAGACTTTCTTCTATATTCACAGAGGATATTTTAAGTAATGATATTTTGGACTACTGCTACATTGTATCTAATGTTATGTTGTAAATACTACTATTAGGGATAAAATATGTTATTTTGACATTAATAGGATAAATTCTTTAGGATAAAGATGATGTATGAATGAGATTTTCTTGAGAAGCCAAAAAGTTGGAAAAACTCATTTTTGCTGAGGTTTTTATAACTAACACAAAGTGGGTTAAGATACTTGAATGTTATTTATATTTATTTAGAATAGTAACTAACACATTTCATGAACAAGCAAAATGCTTGGTTAGTTCATATGTGGGAATTAGAATTTTCCAGTAATAATGATAAGTATGTTGTTGCATGTTTAGAAGCAAGAAAAGAATCATTAAACAATTTAGCATTACTCTTGCCATATTTATATACATTTAAGATATTCTGTAGTTGAGTTTAATAATCTTCAGTTATTTTGATATTTAGATATTTATTTTATTAGGTTTTTCACAAGGCAAACTTTTGAGTGAAGAAGAGACTATATAAGTATTATTTTTTTTTATTTGGCTGTCATAGAGTCATAGATCTCTAGAACTTAAAGGCACTGTAGAATTTACCTCATTTAAGTTTTTTTTTATAGAAGAGGAAATAAATGGTCAAAGTATGATTTGTTCAGTTCAAAGTAATTGTTATAAAAAGTAGTGATTAGATTGTATTGTATATATGCACTTTAATGCATTTATGTCTCAGAAAATTTTTCTAGCTGCTATATTCCTGATACTAATTTGTTGAAACATAATGTAACATCCTTTCTGTTATATTTAACACTGTCTTTTTGTGTTTGACATTTCTTTTTTCTTAGGAAGAAAGGCTGCACTTCTCTTTAGCTGTCGACATTGCCACTGTTAAAACTAACATTTATTTGAGTAAAGTTAGCATTAAATATTACTTTCCCAAATGCATTATCTAGAGCTTATGTAATCAAAATGCTTAGATTTTATGATATGCTATTGCCTGGGGTACAGCATTATATAATACTGTATTTTTTTTTTTTTTTGCTCATCATTATTTAAGAGTTCTTGAAGCCAGCATAGCAGAAAATAAAGCATGTTTGAAGAGGACACCTACAGAAGTTTGGAGGGATTCTCGAAACCCTTATGATAGAAAAAGGCAGGACAAAGCTCCTGTTGGGCTAAAGAACGTTGGAAATACTTGCTGGTTCAGTGCTGTTATTCAGGTAAGGATCTTTATTCAGCTCTTTTTTGGTGGGCATGATAGCAATGGAAAATGGATTGGGTTGTGTTTCTTCTAAGTTGTATACTTTAAGTGTTAAATATATAGGCAAGTTTTTATATGTCCTTCTGTCTAGTAAACTAGTTTGGGGATTGCAATATCCCCCCACCCTTCTTCACTTTCCACTTTCTATATGAAGTTTTAAGAGTAGAGCACTACCTATGCCTTTCACTTACTTGGAATGAATTTCTCCTTCCTCCCAGCTATTAGGAATTGTTGTTGGGGTGGAAAGAAAATATTTTTGTATATATTTTCCTGCAAATTTAGGGAAGCCTTGTAACCAAGATATGAAACCAGAATTGGCTTTTTGTGGTTCAGATCAGATTTATTTGTATATACTAGAAAATTAGAGTCATTTAAATAATATTTTTAATATGAAGAGGCATTTTGAGATTGGTATAGATTTATAAACAGATAATTCTCTGCATATATGAGAATGCTGTAAAGAATAAATATTGATAAATCCAGAATAACACATTTTCTTTTTAATTAAGACAACTCTTAATTTAATGTTTCTTAAGCAGCTTATTCTAAAATAAGAGATATGTGTATGTGTAGATATCCATCGTTTTCTCAACTTGGAATAGTTTTTAATATCATATTTAGCTTGATTTCTTTTTTTAGATTTTTTGAAATTATAATGACTGTTGTCATAATTCTTCACCATGCTCAGGTAACATTGATAATTGTGTTTGTTTTGCATTGCTACATAGGAAATATCTGAGGCTGGGTGACTTATAAAAAAAAGAGGTTTATTTGGCTCATAGTTTCGCAGTCTGTATAAGAAGCTTGGTGCCAGCATCTGCTTCTGGTGAGGTCCTCGGGAAGATTTTACTCATGATGGAAGGTGAAATGGGAGCAGGCGTGTCACATGGCAAGAGAGAGGAGTTGCCACACTCTTAAATAACCAGCTCTTGCTTGAACTAATAGAGCAAGAACTCAGTACTGCAGCGAGGGACACAAAGCCATTCATGAGGGAACCACCCCTATGACCTAGACATCTCCTGCCAGGTCCCCACCTTCAACATTGGGCATCAAATTTCAACATGAGATTTGGAAGGGACAAATATCCAAACTGTATCAGTAATGTTATTCATCAGATTAAAAAACTTTAAATAAAACAATCTATGAATAATTACATGTCTTTAATTTTTATCACTCTCTAGGAAAATTAATACTTTGTGTTTATTTTCATAAGAGAATTGAATTGTAGTTTATTATTTATTGTTCCTGATGAGTAGTCTCACATTAGTGGGCATGTTATGCTATTTTTTTTCTATATTCAAAATATCTCTTTATAACTTTCCAAGTGTGTGTGTATGACAGTTTAAACTTTCAGGTGATATTATTGGCAACTAAACGGTCATTCACTTCATTTTCTACAAGCTTCTTATTGTTTTCTCTAGATGATTAATCTGTAATTTTAGCTTTTTATCTATTTTAGTATTATAGATTTCTCCTCCTCCCCCTTTTTGTTTCTGGCACATAATACCATATAATTTGCTTTCCTTTGGTTTTCTGGATTTGCCTCACTCTTTAATATGCTTTGGTGCATGCTAGTAAGTAATATGCTATGTTATTAGTTTTTCAAGGATATTAAAATGTTAAGGAATACTTGGATTAACATAAATCAGTAGTAGTATCTTTACTTATAGCCTTGATTATGGATTATTTATTCACTCAGATACCAAAAACAGTATCTAAAATTTTATTTGATGTATTAGAGTCTCTTAGATTTTTTAATAGGCTATTTCACTTGTACTATTTATTATTAACGTTTTATACATTTTATAACTTACACATCATTTTAAAATATGAAGGACAATTTTAAGGCTGTGATCTGAGTGTTCATAAATACGGTTTACTGATTGTATTTGGTCAAGTAGTTGCTCTCCTAACACTATTATGGCCAATAAATGAGGCCCAATGTTTAGAAGCTTCTCTTAGAAAAGTGTAAGAAGAACGAAATTACTTGTAAATAATCAGTGTTAGTTAGAATAGGTATTCTTTATTTCTCCTTCCTATAGTTATAGGAAAGGCCTATTTGAAGTGATAAATTAATATTAATAGATACAGGGATAACCACCTTTTGTTTTAATAGGACAAACTTAATATCTCAATTCAAACTTAATACCGTGTGTACATCTATTTCTACCTTAAGTCAGTTTGCTGATGTTAGCCTTTGCTTTACATTTTAGATTTTTGATGGTTTTTCTTGGGGAGGGAATGGGCTGGAAAAAATTTGCTGTCTTTTTCTAAATTACTAGCTTATTAAAAACTAGTAATTTTACTAGTTTTAAAATTTTGTCTAAGTTTAGTGACTGTTTAACTCCTAACGTAGGCAAGTATAAGGTATTTGGGATTATTAATTTTTTCTTTTGAAGAAATCTAAACACCTAGGGAAAGTAATATCTAAGCTTAAAAATTTGGGTTATAATGACATAAGAAGATAGGCCTTTTCCCCACTTTTGGGGGTAGGGAAAATCATCAAGCTTCAAATTTTAGAAAATTGTGAGTAGACAAGCAAATTTGTCTGAAGAACACTTGAAATTTTATTTTTTATTGTAATTTCAAAGTCTATTAAACTATTTTTAGTAGCTTTTTATCTTTAGTAATTAGAATATTTTATTTTTTTATTTTCTGTCATAAAATAATTAACTACTTTAATTCCCAGATATAAACTGAGATGTAGCAGTTTACCATCATAAATGGAACTTCTCACTTATGAAAGAAAAGTTGGGCAGAAAATCTGCTTTAGTGTTTGAGGTTTTTATTGTTTTCCAGAATGAGTTAGAACTTGTTCAAACTGTGATGTAAATGTACTGTAAAGTTTAAATTACAGAATTTTCTCAGGGTTGGGATTTACTTAGTGGCAGGACTAATATGAAACAACTGAGAATTCTTTTCCTTGTAATATATTTACCAATTAAAGAAGTTTACTGGGAATATAAACCTCTAACTTCAAAGAGGAAGTGGGGGAAGGCTCCAACAGGTATAGCTTTGTGTACTTATTTTTTTAGGCATTAAGATCAATATTGTGGGAGGAAAGGGGAACAGAATGTCAGAAAAGGAATATAAGCAAAGAGAAGATTGTACAGAGAATATTAAGCACATAGTAATATAAAGAAAGAACTTTTAATAATATGTATTTAAGTTTTATATCATTTTGTGTTTTGCAATAAAGTATCAAGTATCAAGAATAATATGTCGAAATACATGAAATCTGACTTTTTCTCAGAGAGAAAAATAGTTCTTTTTGTGCTAGTTGCAACAATTCTGTGTATAAGTAGTAGAGTTGTCAAAAATAAGTCTCTGGAACCAGTCATTTTATAATCTGTTAATAGAATTTTCCTTTAGGTTATCCGAAATTCTTGTTCTTTTTCAGTCATTGTTCAATCTTTTGGAATTCAGAAGATTAGTTCTGAATTACAAGCCTCCATCAAATGCTCAAGATTTACCCCGAAACCAAAAGGTAAAATTACAAGATTTTTAAACAGAATATATGTGTTTCTTTTTTTCCTCTAATCTGTGATTGCTTTGGGGGCATTTATTTGTCTTACCAAACCTGAAACTGTTAGAATGTGAATGTCAGATCACTGATCTCAATTACTATAATAGATTCCTATCCTTCGTCAATATATTGTAAATATGAATTTTTCTTCACCTTTATGTCACAGTAATATGCCAATTTTTCTGTCACTTTAGTAGTATTTTTTTTGGGACTGTCAAGTTTCAGTAAACTTTGTAGGCTACAATTTACAGTTTGAGTTCTTTCCTCAGTTGTCTCCTAAAAAATGTGTGGAACTCAAAATTTCTTTTCAATTTATTGTCTAGTGGAGCCCTTTAAAAATCACTTTTGCACTAATGCCTTTGTAGTACGAATCCATACCTTCTGTTTTGAAAGTTAACATTGTTAGATGGGCAATATAAAAATGACAAGAGAGCACAGACACCAGGGCCAGATTGCTTAATTTCTAGCTGTGGGCTTAGAGTAAGTTACTTCATCTCTCTTTGTTCACTTTCCTTACCTGTGAAGTGTAAATTGGTAAGTTGATTATAAATAATAATAGTTGGTTATAAATAATAATATATACTAGTAATTATTTCATAGAGCTTTTGTGAGCATTAAATGAGGAAAAATATGTAAAGGGCTTAAAAGTACCTCGGTGCATAGTAAATAGTAGGTATCAGCTATTGTTAGTTAAGTAATAAAAAGTTTTTTTAAAAAACAGGACTTAAAAAAATAAGATTGATTTGCATGCAGAAATTTATACCTAATGGACATAAATTAGTTATGGAGATGATATGGTTGAGTGTAGGGCTTTAGTGATCTTGTCATAAAGAACCTGTAGTCTTTTTTTTTTTTTTTAAGTTTTTTTTTTTTTTTTTATATAGATTATTGCTATGTTGCTCAGGCTAGAGTGCCGTGGCATCAGCCTAGCTCACAGCAACCTCCAACTCCTGGACTCAGACAATCCTACTGCCTCAGCCTCCCGAGTAGCTGGGACCTCAGGCATGCGCCACCATGCCTGGCTAATTTTTTCTATATATTTTTAGTTGTCCAGCCAATTTCTTTTCCATTTTTAGTAGAGACAGGGTCTCACTCTTGCTCAGAGCTGGTCTTGAACTCCTGAGCTCAAACGATCCTCCCCCCTTGGCCTCCCAGAGTGCTAGGATTACAGGCGTGAGCCACCACGCCCAGCAGACAAGTATAG
>CAUYSK010049974.1:0-11158 GCA_963575035.1 Avahi laniger | reverse complement strand
GATCTAGGACAATGCTGATTTCATATCCATTACTGGGTATTTTTGAAAATAAAGTGTATAGCAGCTTTTGATAATAGATGGGCTTCCACAGAGACAAGGCTAAAATCACAGTAACAGAGTTCAGTTGTAATAAATAACAACAAATACAATGGTCTTTCTACACAAGAAGGCCTAAAACTTATTTGAGTCATTGCGTCAAAAGACAGCTTCCAAACCCTGAATCAAGGTGACCATGACTTAACTTAAGGTTGCATTACCTTTTCTGGACACGTGATTTAGGCATGATGAGTGGAGAAAAAAACAACTATTTTTCCATCTTATTATCTTACGTTATTTTAAAAGAGAGATTATTATAGCAAATCACCCACTACTAATTGTCTAACTTTAGCAATTATCAACATTTTACCAGTCTTGGAAAAAAGGAATTTTAGTACTAGGGAAAGCAATAATAATTACGATGGTCACAATGAAAATATGACAAGCTAATCCAAAAAATTACACAGGAGAAAACTAAAAGAATGGAAGCCAACTAAAGCCACTAAAAGTTGTTTTCTTCTGGCCCAGCATTCAGTTTTGTTCAATATTCCAAAAGTAATTGCTGAATGGTAAAGAAAATTTTCAGCTACAACAACAACATAAACGTTGCCTTTACTGTGGGTTTTATGAGACCCTGATTGGGAAGAGTGGTGATGTGCTTCTTCCAAGACTGCTGCGGCGTTCTAATTTCAAAAGATTATGGCGGATGTGAGAAATGGGAAAAGAGACTGCTTAAAATGGCTATGTTGCTACCAACAACAACAAAATTAAACCTAAATCCAATCAATGTCCAAATTTAACTACCACTTATAAGGGATAGAGGAACAAGTTAAACAACCACAAGAGAACAGTCTGCCAAACGCAGAATGGTGATGTCTTACAGAAGAAACGAACCAGTTTCTATAACAAATCGATGTGTAAAAAGGTGAGGTGGGGCTCCTATAGAACAAAAAGACTTAAGAACCATAACAATCAAATGCATCGTGTGGAAAAATTTTCAATCCTAATTCAAAAAACCAACTGCAGGCTGGGCGCGGTGGCTCACGCCTGTAATCCTAACACTCTGGGAGGCCCAGGCAGGTGAATCGTTTGAGCTCAGGAGTTCGAGACCAGCCTGAGCAAGAGCGAGACCCCGAATCTACTAAAAATAGAAAGAAAATTGCTGGACAACTAAAAATATTAGAAAAAATTAGCCAGGCATAGTGGCGCATGCCTGTAGTCCCAGCTACTTGGAGGCTGAGGCAGGAGGATTGCTTGAGCCCAGGAGTTTGAGGTTGCTGTGAGCTAGGCTGACGCCACGGCACTGTAGCCTGGGCAACAAAGTAAGACTCTGTCTCAAAAAAAAAAACGAACTGCAAAATACATCTCTGAGACAGCTGGGAAAATTTGAAAATGACCCAGGCATTAGATAGTAAGCAATTATTAATAATTTTGTTAGTTATGATAACTGTATGGTGGTTATGTCTAAAAAAAGTCTTGTTAATCAGAGATGTTTGCTAAAGTATTGACAAGGGAAATGACGTGATATTTGAAACTTTCTTTAAAAGTTTTCAGCAAACAGAAAGGAAAGGAAAAAAGAAGGAAGGAAGGAAAAGAGAGAGGAAGGGAGAGAGGGAGGATGAAAAAAGAAAAAAAGGAAAGAAGGAAAGTATAAGGGGAAGGGATAGATAAAGCAAGATTGATAAAACATTAGTTTTTATTGAAACTGGATAATTGGTACAAGCAGGACTTTTTTCTCTCTGCTTTTGTGTATGTTTGAAATTTTCCATGATTAAGCATGTTTTTAAATGCCTGCTCCGGTATATTTGGGGGCATATGACACTGATATCAGTCTGCCTGCTTCTTGGGATTTATAGGCTGAGAATTTTTCATTCTATTTTAAATCGAAGTACAGCAGCAGCACTTGAAGGACACACGCGGCCATGATTCAGGTTGGGCTTATTCCAGCAGCGTTGTGGCGTCATAATTCACTCTCGCTGAAGGACCGTGTATTCCCTACTTATTCACTGTTTCTGTAACGCAACATTTTCCAGCTCTTGAATTCTGTGTTTTATGAAATACCATTTATAAATTAAACACTGCATGAGTCCCCAAGCCAGGCCACTTAGAAAACAAATGAAACAGACGCAGTTCTTGTACCTCCAGAATGCCCAGGAAAATACATTTCATTCTGAGAACATGCTCGCGGAGTGAGGTGAAAAGTCTCTGTGGAAATTTTTAACTTTAATAGTTAAGATTGGCAAAATTTGTCAACGCGAGGTTGTAGCCCTGGGCAAATATGAATTATGGTGCTCTCTACAACATCATACCTACTTGGCAAATTTGACTTTGTCTGGTGACAAATTTGGTTTTACCAAGGGCCTCTGTCCACACAGAGAAAAGCTACTAGACAGTAGTTGGCAGGCCTGTGACTTCCTTGTGCCCAAGCCAGAGATTTCTCAGAATCTAAAATCCTGACATAATAATGATAATATGAAGGCAGCAAACATCAAATAACTATTTAACTTGGGGTCTGAACTTGATTAAAAAGAATATTGGCCAAGTTTTTGTACACTAATTTGCTGTTAGGGTAAATTCTTGGTAGAACTTGAAACATTCTAGAGCAGCTGCTAGAATAGACCAGAATGTGGTTATTTTTTTTTTCAAAATTGGAAGAAAATTAGTAATCCTTTAAAGATCTTTAATGACATTTCTAATGATGTGTCTTCAAATATTTATTCTCTTTTGGATAGAAGCCAAACAGGGGAAAACGGAAGCAAGTCATAGAGAGGCCAAGAATAGATTCTGGAATGGAAACACTGCTAACAATTAACATAGTTTAAACAGTGGTCCCCAACCTTTTTGGCACCAGGGACCAGTTTCATGGAAGACAATTTTTCCATGGACCAGAGTTGGGGTTGGGGGCGTGGGGAGAGATGGTTTGGGGATGATTCAGGCACATTACATTTATTGTGCACTTTATTTCTATTATTATTAAATTGTAATATAGAATGAAAAAATTATACAACTCACCACAATACAGAATCAGTGGGAGCCCTGAGCTTGTTTTCCTGCAACTAGACGGTCCCATCTGGGGGTGATGGGAGACTTTGACACCCAAAGTGTGTTGCTTATGTCTGGTCTAGTCTACTCCGTAATCTCATTTTGGTAGCTGTCACTGCAGAAAACCCTGCTTCACAAAGAGGATGTTGGAAATGGAAGCAGGATTTTCAGGGCTTTTGTGGCAATCTCAGGATATTCCACTTTGACTTTAATCCAGAACGTATGGAGATTTGAAGTTGTCTCAGATATACTTTTAAGGCCACCATCATTTGTGATCTCAAGGAGTTGATCCTTTTCTAGCACAGACAAAGTTGATTCACCTGGCTTATTCACAAGTGGGTTGTGGATCCATTCCTTCCCAGTTTGGGAGGTCTTTTGTGATTGGGAAATAATGCTCAAACTTTTTTGAAAGCTGAGATAGAGGATCATGCACCAGCTGGGAGAAAGAAGGCCCTGGCTCAGCCTCTTTCAAAATCTCCGCTAATGTTTCAAACATGTCAAAAATCCCAATGTTCATTTGTTGCCCCCATAATTCCAGTTTGGCTTTGAATGTAGCCACTTTATCTGTCGACTTGAACACAGTTGTTGTTCTCCCCTGAAGTGACAGATTGAGTTCGTTGAGCAGTTTGAATATGTCACACAAGTAAGCAAGTTTTGGGACCCATTCTGTGTCACTGAAATGTGCTGCCAGTGGTGACTGTTTTTCTAAAAGAAATCTCTGGAGCAGCTCTCATAACTCAAAAACTCTGGCCAGTGATCTATCTTCAGAAAAGTCATCTCACTTCTGTGTACAAGAGAAGACGTGTGTGCTCTGCGTCCATCTCCTCACAGAGTTGCGTGAACAGACGTGAGTTAAAGGCATGTACTTCAATGTGGTTGGTCATTTTAATCACATCCTGCAAAACGTCGTTTAGTTCAGGTGACATTTTTTGGATGACACAGTGCATAGACTCACATTCATAAGTGACGTCCTTGACCCGAGTAGTGAAACCAGAAAGCTGTCCAGTCATGGCAGCGATTCCGTCCGTGCATATACCAGCACAAAATGACCAGTTCAGTTTTCCTGATATATAATCATTCAAAGACTTGAATAGTTCTGCAGCCGTGGTGTTGGCTGGCAACAAAAGTGCCCATAACATATCCTCGTGCACATCCCCCTGAAAAATATATGGCACAAGAACAAGCATCATTGCCTTGTTGTCAACATCAGTAGACTCGTCAATGTGGATTGCATATCACAGTGACTCATTAATCGTAAATATCCTCTGCTATTTCATCAGTTCATCTAGTTATGGTGCTAGCTGAAAGAGGAACACGTGCCACCTTTTGAACTGCAGCCTCTCCTAAAAGTTCACGGCAAATGTCCTTAGCAGCAGGCAGGATCAGCTCTTCACCAACAGTAAAGGGCTTCTTAGCTTTAGCAATGCGGTAGCCACTGAGAATGATGCTCCCAGTGCAGACACAGTTGATGAAGTGTTGGCCTTCAGTAATTGCTTCTGTTCTTTGTGTTCATGTTTTTTTCTTTTGAAACACTCCAAATGCTTGCCTTTTAATGCAGGGTGCTTGGTCTCCATGTGGTGAAGCAGTTTTGGAGGTTTCATGGCTTTGTTGGATCGTCGGTGCCACATATTATGCAAAGTGGGCTTGGAGAATGTGAATCACCTGTGGCAATGAACCTATAATTTAAATAGGACTCTTGATATTTTCTTTTAAATGCAGCTTTGTTGGCATTCTCAGAGTCTTCTGTCATCTGATCATTGGCTCTTAACCCTTTTCAAAGAAGCTCTCTAGTGATTTATTTTTTTTTTTACTCATTTTTGCCAGGGTTAGCCTGTGGGCTCACCAAAACTGTGACTGAGACAAGTGTGCAGTGGGGGAAAGAAGTGCAGATGGAAGTGGTAAATAAAATAATGGGTGAGCCACGGGTGGACTAAAATAAGCATCCATGTTGTTGTAGTTGCTGTTATTTTCATTACTGACTAGTATTTCATTGCATGGCTATCCCATAGTTTATCCAGACTCCTGTTGATAGACATTTGGGTTTTTTCCAGTTTGGGGAATTATAAATAGAGATGTTATGAAATTCTTGTGCTATCTTTTGGTGCACATATGAATGTATGTTTGTTGAGTATATATAGATGGAATTTGTTTTGATAAAACCTGAGATTTACAGTGCAAGTGTCATTTTTTTTTATCTTTGTGGTCCCTGGACCTACCCGTGCCCGGTACTTAGTAGATACTCAATAAATCTTTGCTAAATGAATGAATGAATAGATGATTTCTGTGGGCAATTATTTTTCCTTCAGGACTTAATGCTACACCACTCACAATAGTATATTTTGGGGTGTCATTGAACTCTTTCTGTTTATACACATGTCAATTTTCCTTCCAGTTAGGTTTCTATATTATGTCACAGAGGTGTTGTATATTATGTATCTGCGGGTTGTAACTGAAAAGATTGATGTCTTGCAGGGCTTTCAGACAACAACATGCATATTAAGACTGCCCTCTGCCTTGTGCTGTTTACAGCCTGCCTTTTTGCTTTGTGAACTGCCTGACACTTTTGCTCAAAGAGTCATTTATCACTGATGATGCATTCCACCGTTATCTGTCTGATACTCTTTTTCCAGTATACCATCGCTAGACTTTCTTTCTTGAATTATCTCTGGTTATAATACTAGCTCTCACAAGTTGGTTACATAAACTTAAAAAAATGAACTTTAAACTAAAATTTTTGACTTTTATCGTTTTGCAATGTAGGCGTGGAACAAAAAAGAGCACTTTTTAAGGCTATATTTACATGAATGGAGAAATGCTACGGTATGTGCTGCAGGTGCTGATATGTACTCAAAAGAAATGGCTGGCAATATTAGTATCTTGCCTTTTTTACTCTCTTTAGTGCAGAAAACGTTACTTTTTCATTGTGGGTGGCATTCATTAATATAATGAGAAGATGGCAGAATCTGACCAAAAAGATATCACAAGCTCTTCATGAAGCTATGAACACTGACAAAGTGCTCGACCAGGAAGACTTCTAGGGTGTTCCAGGACTCAAGATTATGTGACTTCTTATATTAGCAATCATCTAAAGCAGGAGACCCAACAGAGTTGGCAGCTCTAAAGAATCTCCTCTAAAGACTTTGAAAATTAGAAATGATGTATGACTTACTACACATTCTTGCTGAAGATAAAATATCTTCATGAAGAGACTGGTTTAGAGATATCAACCCAAAAGACATTCAGAGGGGAAACATCTAAAACAGTCACTTTTGATGCTTTGTCCAATTAACTTAGAAATATCCTTGACATTTTTCCTCTGGAAAGAAACACTTAGGGCGACAGGTTTTTTCTAATGTTGCTGTGGTGTGGAGTTGTGGAATATTCTTTTTTGTTTTTGAGCCTTTAAGCAATGGGAAATGGCCTTGAACCCAAGCTCTGGAGTTTTATACCTCCTTCCATGAATGTAGCTACTTTCTGGGTCATTTGAACTTGTAGCTCCCATTTTTTTTCCCTCCCGAAGTTATTTTGATATCTTGTCATTTAAAAACTACTGTTCCCAAAGGCCTCTTCCAGTTGTCTTTTAGATGACTGATTACAATCAAAGGAAGAAAAAAGTAAAATAAACTTTAAAGGGGAAAAATCCAAACCATTTAAATCAGTGCCATAAAACTATTTTAGAAAACTAGCTTTCTATATTTTAATGCTTTCCATGTCTGAGGCATTTCTCCAGACTTTGGTGCTATAATTGTAACACCATCTTGACACTTCTACTTTTAAGCCACAAAGTTTTTGCCTTTTCCTTTTTCAAAGAAAAAAAAGTTGAAGCCAAGTGTCAATGGAAAAGAACCCAAATTCTGTAAAATAATTTAAAGAGGTTTATTCTGAGTGGAATATATGCGACCATAGCCTGGAGAGCCACACCCAAGAAGCCTTGAGTGAGTGGTCCCACCATGGTTGTGTTACAGTTTGATTTTATACATTTGAGGGAGATAGGAGTTATGCATAAAGACATAAATCAATACATGGAAGGTGTACATTGGTTTGGCCCAAAAAAACAGGACATCTGAAAGCACAGGATTATAGGTTATAGGTGAGTTTAAAGATTCTTTGGGCTGGGCACCAGGGCCCACACCTGTAATCCTAGAACTCTGGGAGGTCATGGTGGGAGGATTGCTTGAGGCCAGGAGTTCAAGACCAGCCTGAGCAAGAGCGAGATCCCATCTATAGCAAAAATAGAAAAATTATTGGGGCATCATGGCAGGTGCCTGTAGTCCCAGCTACTTGAGAGGCTGTGGCAGGAGGATCACTTTAGTCCAGGAGTTTGAGATGAGCTATGATGATGTCACTGCACTCTAGCTCTGGAGATAGAGCAAGACCCTGTCTCAAAAAAAAAAAGAAAAATTATTTGATTTGTGATTGGTTAAAGAAATGAAGCTTTGTTTAAAAGCTTAGAATATTTTAAGTTAAGGAAGTCTGTTGATCAGAGATAAGCCACTGGATATTTATCCAGACTCAAGTGATCTGTTAAGTGAATTGATGACCTGCAGGTGTGATTTAAGCTTTGTCTTGCATGGCCTTAGACCTGTTAATGAGTTACAAAGGCTATCTCCAAGAAGGGAGGGGAGCATGATGAGGCATGTCTGACCTCTCCTCTCATGGCCAGCAACTCAGCTTTAGGATATTTTTGGGGTGCCCTTGGCCAAGAGGGAATCCATTTAATCAGCTGGGGGGCTTATGATTTTATTTTAGTTCACAATTCCCCCCTTGTGGCCAAGATCTGCCAGAGGCAGCATCCATGGTCAAACTTTTATTTTGTCTCATTGTTGCTGGGTTGGTGTAGCTGTCTCTAGCTGTCTCCTCCAGGTCCATTCAGCCTCGGTGGAACCCTTGTGGCCAAGAGGATGTAAGAGCCAGAAAGGTTTACAGCCAATTAAATGTTTTAGGTCAGATGATGGCACTGGAGGAGAACAGGCACTCATCAACCCCTTAAAACCTTCCAGGTAACATAAGAATAAAAACCAAAATGTGAAAGGCAAGGTTACAAAATTAATTTATCTGTAATTTTTTTGAGGGGGAAGACAGAGTCTCGTTCTGTAGCCCTGAGTAGAGTGCTGTGGCATCACCCTAGCTCACAACAACTTCAAACTCCTGGGTTCAAATGATCCTCCTGCCTCAGCCTCCCAGAGTGCTAGGATTATAGACATGAGGCACCATACCGGGCCTTATCTGTAATTGTTGAGCTACCGTATCCTTGGGTTTAGTTGCAGGGTTGTAGCAATTTGTTATGTAAAACATCAGCATTTAAGCTAAGAAATTTAGTGACTTTTATTGCATCACAATTTTTTTGTAGCCACTTTCATAGTTTGTCCTAAGGTGGCCGATAAATTTCTTATCATATGCCTATTTGTATAAGCCTCATAACTGGGAACAACTATACCCAGGAAGCTCTAAGTCTATGGGAAGCAGCAGGAAATTCTTTATGATCAGAATGAATGTTTGGACTAAATGGTCCAAAAAGACAAAATCTCTCATTTAGTATTTGTTTAGGCATCTGAGTGCCCATACTTGCTCTGCAGGGTCTAAACTAATTCTGTCCCTCAAAATCAACCCTTATAATCTCACACACCCACCTCTTCTGAGATAGTCCTTGGGCCTAAAGGGAGGATTTTGTAGTCTTAGTAGCAGGGCGTTGGCAATGGAGAACAGGTTGGGCCAGCAAGATTGAACAGTTTTTAAATCCTGGAGTAGCAGAGAAACTTTCTTATTTACTTAACACTTGTCTTGACTCTGGAAGACAAAGTAAGAGAATCAGTAATGTTCTAAATAAAAGGCCACAAAAATATTTTGATTCTTTCAGTGACTGTTTCTTAACAAAGTAAGTTTTGGACCATAGTTGATTATAAACTGTTGTTTGAGAAGAATCAAAGTAAAATAAATAATTGTCTGTGGATGATAAAAGTCATAGAATAGTCATGGTTAAACACACAAAGGAGATTTGGTTATTTCAGTGGCATAAAAAAATTTAGCACAATGATTATAGTTATTATTATAATAATTATAATTATTATTGATAATATATACCAAGATATATTGGAATTTTAGGAATCTCATACAATTTTGGAACAGATTTTCCTAATATATTTATACAAATATAATCCAAAGAAAATTACAAACCATTTCATATTTGACAATGCTTCCTGTATTTTTTCTTTTTTTTTGCCGTGGCGTCAGCATGGCTCATAGCAACCTCAAGCTCCTGGGCTCAAACTATCCTCCTGCCTCAGCCTCCTGAGTAGCTGGGACTACAGACATGCACACACCTGACTAATTTTTCTATTTTTAGTAGAGACGGGGTCTCCTTCTTGCTCAGGCTGGTCTTAAACTCTTGAGCTCAAGTGATCCTCCCACCTCGGCCTCCCAGAGTGCTAGGCTTACAGGCGTGAGCCACCAGACTTGGCCCCTGTATGGTTTTAAGATACCAAATAAGCCTAATAAGTTTTTCTTAGATTTTTGGTGGCTCTATTATTAAAGAGTTAGTTTGATGTTAAAATGACTAAATTTAGAATTTTGGTTTTGGAAAGGTTGTCAAATATTAAAGGTTTAAAACATTTGTTCAAAATAGAATCACAAGTCACTGTAAAATAATGGTTATTTATTTAACCAAGAGTGATAGTCATCAAAAACCTCTAAAGACAATACGGGAAGTTATATGGGAGTAAACCTTAACCATTTTGAAGTTTAGTTTTTCCAGTTAGTCAAAAACCTAATAAAGGCAACACAGGGATTATCTTGATAAATCGTAAAATCTGTTTCTGTTAGGCCACTTACCCGAAAGGTAAAGGAAACCCTTCTGTAGTTTGATAGGTTTTTTTTTTTTAATGGGGAATCATTTAGATAACTTGGAAGTTAAACCTGATGAAAAGGGTACTTGGATTAATCAGACACAGCATGAGTGTGTCCAGGACCTGAGCATATATTGTACAGTAATGTGAATGAGAAAAATTACTACCTTGAATAGGGAAACAAATGACTCTTAGCAACAGCATGATAAGTTTTCTGACCATATTAAATGACTTAGACATACTAAGAAAGGCCAAGAATATATTATTAAGTTATATTGGAGGAAAATATTGTTTTCTTAAACCTTTAAAATAAAAACATTCTAACATCAGACCATAAAAACAGAGTTAGAAATAGAAGAGAAAAAAATCACAACAATTGATGAAAAGCTGAAGGTGAGAGCTTGTATCCCAGGGAGGATGCAAAAACTCCCTTTAAGGGGAGAAAAAAACTGAAATCAGTAAGACGTAGAATGAGTTGAACTTTTAGGAAGTAAGTCTGAGAATTTTTTTAATTAAAAAAAGGAAACAGGTTATAGAAATAAAATTAATATGTAACTTCATGAAGAACAAATTAATATTGTAAGAAAACTTTGTTATTTTATCCAAAAATTTTCTTTTTTAATTGTAGGCAAGTTGATCTCATACAAAATTCCTTCATAAATTCCCTTCGATGAACCTCATCGCAGCTTGCACAAGTCATCTACAACAAGCATAAGCTTTCTATTTTGTCCTACATTTCCCTTTTCTTAAATAACCAGTTATTTTATTCTAGGATAAAAGTTTACTATACAAGATCCTTTTTTATACAATATTATTCTCCTTTGTGTTTAACCTTTCTTACCAAAAATATATTTTTATATTCATAGCTTTTTTTACATCTCTCTCTTACTTGATTAGTTCCATTCTACTTTGTTTTTAAAATTCTTTCTAAACCTACATTTGAATCAACCTTTAAATAATCTTCTAATTAGACAACAATACATATACATTTTTAATAAGAACACATTTTATGCCTCTTTTATAAGATATCGTATTCTTTGGTACATTTCACATATAGAATCACGTGTATTATCTAGAATTCTTATTTTTAGTAACTTTAAATTTTTTTTTTTTTTTTTTTTTTTGAGACAGAGTCTCACTCTCTTGCCTGGGGCGAGTGCCGTGGCATCAGCCTAGCTCACAGCAACCTCAAACTCCTGGGCTCCAGCAATCCTACTGTCTCAGCCTCCCAAGTAGCT
>CAUYSK010049973.1:0-10059 GCA_963575035.1 Avahi laniger | reverse complement strand
CCTCCCACCTCAGATGTCCCCCACACTGTCCCCTCCCCCACAGACAGGCCCCCCCCCGCGCCCGTCCCCCCACAGGGCGCCCCCCCCCCGGCGCCGGGCGCGGGCGCCGGCCGCCCCCGCGGGGGCGGCCGGCGGGCCGGGGCCCCCGGGGGTGACCTCTTGGTGGGGCGGGCGGTGGGGGGGGGACCGGGGTGGGGGGTGGGGATCGTGTGGGGGACATCGGCGGTGGGCGGGGAGAGTGTGGTGGCCATCTGAGGTGGGAGGGGAGCGTGTGGGGGACGTCTGAGGTGGGAGAGGACAGTGTGGAGGACATCTGAGGTGGCAGGGGACAGTGTGGGGGACGTCTGAGGTGGGAGGGGACAGTGTGTAGGGGTCATCAGGGCAGGTGAGCCAGGTGGAGAGTGTCCTGCCTCAGGCTGCGCCAACAGCTGGACTCAGGATGCCAGGAGCACACCTGGCCCAGCCCACGTTGGAGCAGCCATAGTCAGAACCGTCTCAAAAACCCTCCTGAGATAAAGCAGCAAGCGAGGTGGACAGGACTTGAACATTTAATATCACTGAGCACCCTGTAAGGTGGTGTGCTTCTTACACAAATTATAAATAATGAAAAATAAGCATTTAGAAAAAGAAGTTCCGGCCCCCTCAGTGGGCCGCCTGGCGGATTCTTTGGTTGAGCAGCAGGAAAGGCCTGGGGTCTGGGGTCCGTCAGAGTCCCCTAAGGTCATCTGCCAAGAAGGCCAGCAGGTAGCGGCTGACGTGTCTGTCAATAATGATGGGTGAGAAGCCAAGGACGCGCCGGGCCCCTGGCAGCCCCTTGGGGTCTGGAAGACACAGCAGGGGGAGAAAACTGGAGACCCAGGCCCGGGGGTAAACTCTGTCCTTCCAGCCTCTGGCCCCCTGGGGAGCTGGGCAGGTTGGGCATCGCACCTTTGTCCCTCCCGCTCATGGGCTTGGCGTTTGGGTTGAAAAGACAAGAATCAGGGCAGACTCTGCAGCCTCCAACTCCCACCCCAGTGACCAAGGGCCTTCTGGGCCTATGTCTCCATGCACAGCAGGCCTTCCCAGTGACGAATTCAGGCATGGTGGAAAACATGGGGCAGAGCAGGCCAGGCTGGGTGAGGCCCCCTGCTCATCAGGCCTGTGACACTGTGAGTGGAAAGACCTGAGGTTCTGCGGGAGGTCACCTGCTCAAGGGCCTCTGCATGGCTCAGGGTCACAGGTATGACAGACCCCCAGCTGCCCACTTTCTCTCCAAGGGTTGTCATTCTCTCCCAGGGGCGGCAGAGACTACTGGGGGCCAGGGCGCTCCACACACCCCATTTCTCACGAGCTCTGCGAGGTAGATACTGATACCGACCCACTGCACAAGTGAGGAAACTGAGGCTTGGAGAGACCAAGGGGCCTCTGATGCAGGCAGGGTGGAGCCCTCTCTTGGTGGCCCCAGTGCAGTGGCAGAGGGTGTGCAGGCCTGGGCTGGAGGGTCCACGTGCACCCACCTGGAGGGTAGCAGTAGAGGAGGAGGGCCAATCCCACGGCCAGGCTGAGGCCAGCCAGGAAGCTGACGGGTCCTGCGGAGAAACAAGCATAAGCAGGGTCCCCCTGGGCCCACTGGGGACCACACAAGGAGGTGGGGATGCCAGGCTGGGATGCTGCCTGTAGAGCCCCCCAGCAAGCACCTTAGGGGGTCTTTCACCAACAGAAGGCCAGGAATGGAGCCCAATTTGGGATGGAGAAGCCCCGAGGCAGAGATGGAGCCCTGGGTTGGGGGAGAAAGAGAGAGGGGAGGGACAGCGGGGGGCGTTACCCCTGTCACTCAGCTCGTCGCTCTCGCTGCCCGAGTCTAGCTCTGTGCAATCTGAGTTCTCTGGAACAAAATCACGGAGCACGGTTAGTTGAGGGTCCAGCCAGAGAACAAGGTGGTCACCCCCAAGGCGAACCCGAGGTCACTGCTGCCTCCCAGGGCCTGGCTGGACCAGGCCTGGCACCATGAGGCCAGCCCTCCTCAGGGAACCCCACACAGTTTTGAGTCTTCTCCTTTGCTCCAGTTCCTGTGACTTCGAGAGCCATGGGTATGGGCAGGGCCACCATTCCCTGGTGGCCACAAGGCACCAAATGCGCACAAACATCCCCTTTTGAGAACCCAGCTGGTGTCAGGGTGGTGGCTGCCTTGCCAGGTGCAGCTGGGCAGGGGGCTTTCTCCTCAGACCTCCCATGGCCTCTCCAGCCTGCTGACCTGCAGGACGGGCCTGGGGGCACCTGGGAGCCATGGAAGATGCTCTGCCTCCAGCAGGGATGTGGCTCAGTCCCTTTGGAAGATCCCTGTGGAGCACCCATGCTGGGATGACAGGCCAGTCCCACCTGCTATCCTCCTGGGGGACAGTCCTGCCCTGGAGCCCTCCCCTGTCTAGTAACTAAACTGCCTCCTGCGCGACCTGGCGAGGTCTCCTCAGGGTCAGAGACTCCAACCCAGGGTCCCGGCTGAGTGGCCTGGAGGGAGCCACCCAGTCTCTCTGGCCTCCGTCCTGTTGTCTGAGGACCGAAGGGCAGCAGCCCCTCCTGGGGCGAGCACAGAGGCCCCGGATCCACGCTGCCATCCCAGCCTCACCGTACCCTCCCCGGTCCCAGCAGCTCAGAGGACCCCAGACCCTTGGGATCCACACACCTCCTGGGGCCTGAGGGCTCCCTGCCTGGGGGCCCTCTAAACTGAAACGCACGCGCCTCGCACTCTCGTCCAGGCCTGAAGCTGCCCGGTGGCAACACCCGCACGTGTGCAGGGCAGCCGGGCTGAGCGTGAACACGGCCTCAGCGTCTGCCATGGCCGACAAGGGTGGGATCTGCGGCCTTCTGGTTTCAAGACTGTAGCTTTTTAAGCACCAAAGGAGGCAAGAAAAGCTTCATCTTTCTCTGCTTCACTCCTTTTAATAAAAGGATTTGTTCTGTAAAGTTTGGATTCAGTCAAAAGGCCGCACTCAAGGATCCTGAAGGCCATGTGTGGTTCCCCAGGCTGTAGGTTCCCCACCCCTCCTGGGATCCTACGGAATGAAGTTAGAAAGGGAAGGGCAGGAGATGTATAGGATGCCACGCGGGGGTCGGGGGTTGATCTGCATTGCTTGCAATACCCTCCTTGGGAGGCCAGAGGGTGGTCTCTGGGGAGGGGCTGAGGAGGGAGGCGATACTAGGCCTGGGCCTCAGCAGACTCGAGTGGGCACAGAGGATGTCCAAGCTGTGGCCAGCAGGCCAGGGTCCCCTTCCTGGACAGTGCGAGCAGGGTGGCGGAACGTGGGACTTACGCAGAGCGGAGCGGCTGGGCAGGCGGCTGTGCAGCGGCTGGGCGTGGATGTACAGGGCTCGGTAGAACTCCTGGCAGTCTCGCTCGCCGCTCCGCTGCAGGTGGCTCAGGAGGTCGCAGAGCCGCACGCGCAGGGACGCCTTGGGGTTTCGGAACTGGGGGCGCAAGGGGGCATGAGGGAAAATCAGGCCAGAGGGGCGGCTGTGGGTCAGGGGCTCCAAGTTCAGGTCCCCCAGCCTCAGCTTCCTCACTGGGTGTTAGGACTCCACTGACGGCAGCACCTGTGACGGCACAGCCCCGCACCCACACCCACATGGCACCTGGCGCTGCCGCAGCCATGGGCATCGCCACTAACCCTCGCACTCCTCGTGGGGTGGGAGGCAGGAAACCGAGGCTGGGAGCTGTGTGACCTCAGCAAGTTGCTCCACCCCTCTGAGACTTGGTTTCTTCATTTGTGAAAAGGGATAATAAACCCACACGGTGGCTTTGACAGAGAATTGACGAGGTGATGGTATGAGAACTTCTGTTATTTTGCAGTCTACAGGAATGTGAGTCAAGCATTTTAAAAATCAGTTGAGAAAAGAATTGGCTCCTTTGATGTGTTTGACAGAGAAACGTGTGGTTCTCAAGGTCAGTGGACAGGTACTTGGCGTGGACCCTCCAGGACCAGGAGGCTATGGCCTGGTGCTGCCACCTGGTGGCGCAGTGCCATTCCACACAGCTGCAGGGAACCGGGTGGAACCAGTCGGCAGCAGGGCCACGGCGCCTGTGAGGAAAGGAAGTGTGCACGGTGCACTTCCCCTTTTTCTTACATAAACATCTGAAACTCTTCAAAACTAAAACATGTGCATGTATGAGACTTCTACTTACAATAATAAGAGACGAGCTTGAGTTCATACCTTTTTAAATTATTGGACCACTTTTGTAATGTAAGAAGCATCTGAGCCAGTACCAGGGCCCCTGTTGACTCACGTTCTGTTGCGGACCAACCTCACCCATTCCAGCAGATGTCCTAACCCTCAGGACAGCCCTACAAGTGGCATCATGACACCACCCACCCACATCCCACGTGAGGAAGCTGTGGGTCCAAGAGGAGACAGGACTCCCTCAGGCAGGGAGGCAGGGGGACAGGACCTGAACCTCAAAGGACTAGTGGGTCTCTCGCACCTACCGTCTGCCCCTGGGGACCTGGTGACAGTTGCTAGGGAGCAGATGCCTTGGGCTGGAGCCAGAGCCATAGGTGTGGCTGGGCTGGGCAGGGTGCGCCTAACTCTCTCATCCAGCATCCCAAAAACCTGGGGCCCCTCAGGGTCAGCCAGTGCTGAGGGGGTTGGACCGGATTAGACCTCCCAGGCCAGAGCCCAGGAATTGCACCTTAAATCCCATCTCCAGCAGAGCCAGCATGGCACAGCCGGGTCTGCAGTTCTGAGAGGCCAGGGCCAGTGACAGCAACTGCCCCTGGGCCCCTTCCTAAGTGACAGGATGGGCTGAGGATGTGGTCTGACACTCCTGAGAGAGGTGACCCTGGGCATGTGACTGCCTCTCAGGCCTCAGTGGCCTCCTCTGTAAAATGGGGCGATGACCATGGCTCCTCACAGACCTACAGTAGGAAACCAGGGACCGTCTAGGGAGGAAGACACTCAGGCAGCCGTTTCCCTGGCTCAGGTCAGCTAGTCCTCAGCACAGCCTGAGAGCCCAGGGCTCTAGCTGCCCCTTCCAAAGATGGGGAAGCTGAGTCTCCAAGTAGGACCAGGCCCTCACACTGCCGAGACAGGGTTAGCACCTGCCCACCTGGAGTCTCTGCTGCCTGCTGTGACAGGCTGGGCCCCCCAGCCTCGCACGCAACATGGGAATTAGAGAAAAAGGAAGCATGTATTTGCCCACTTTGAACCTTTGGAAGATGCAGAGTGCAGAGCCCTGTGGCACCAGAGTGAGGCCAGGCCTGACCTTTGCTCCTCTCCCCAGGCCTCCCTCTCCCTCCCTAGCCCTGCCTCTTCCACCCCTTCCCCCTCAACCCTCTCTCCCCCCCTCCCTCCTCAGCCCTCCTTCTGCCCCCTGAATCTTGTACCACTGTGTGCTTTTGTGTGCTGTCATGTGTCATCTTATGTAACCCTCCCAGCAACTCTGGAAGGGGCAGCGGGTTCAGTGACACATGAGAAGACCGAGGTACAGAGAGTTGATGTTATGGCCCATTTGTGGTCACCCCAAAGATATAGTTTGGAGCTCGGCAGCCCTAGTGGCCAGCTCCGGGTATGTCACCTTTGAGCTGTCCTGACACACCTGCTGGGTGTGTCATCTTGTGAGAGGATGACCCAGGGCTAGTTGCCAACTTCTCCCAGCCCAGAAAGGAAGGGAAACCGAGAAATGTGTCACGCACCCCCCCTCACCTCCTCAGCACCTTTTCCGCCTCCTTGTTGGTGAGGATCTGTGGGTAGTAGCGGTTCAGCTGGAGGATGATCCTGTCCACCTGCTGCTCGCTCAGGCGCCCCTGGCCTGTCAGGAAAGGCGCGTCCTGCACCAGGCGGTCACAGTAGGTCTGATCTGAAACAGGAGCAGACGGCACAGGGGCATGAGCCAGCACAGTCCGAGGGGACCAGGTACAGCAGCCTCACGCTGATGCTGATCATGGGAGGCCCCAATGTCCACCAGGAGGGTCCACCTGGAGGATTGTGGGCATCCTAGCCCATGTAGGGAGCACTGCACACAGCTGACAGCTGCCCCCACCCGGGGCCTCAACAGAAAATGGAAGTGGGTGGCTGTGGCAGGAACCCATCAGGACGTGCCGAAAAGTAGCCAGGAAGGGCCATACCTCTGACCCCTTTTCTTTGTCCAAGAGTTTATCACGGAAAATAAACTCAGAGGGTCTAAAGAATCCACTTTTCATGGGCTACCTGCAGGGCCATCCGGAAATAGGGAAGGTACAGGGAGCTTAGAGAAGGCCGGACATGGGCTCTGCAGCTCCTCACAGCAGCACGAATGCAGGGACACAGAGCTCAGGGTGGTGCATGCTGGCATCACCGTGGGACACAGTCTGCCTGCAATGCCTTAAGAAGCTTCTACCAACAGTAAACCAGCAAGCCCTCCCAGGGAGCTGGAAATACTTGCTCTTTTGTCTCTTCTTTCAGAATCACCATCATTCATTGTTGCACCATCTTTCCCATTAAGAATGTTCCTTAGAATGACAGGCCTTTAAAGCTGAGGGGTGGAGTGGTGGTGGAAGGCACAGGGGCACAGGATCCTCACAGAAACTGAACAGGGGGACTGAACAAGTACATCACCTTACATACCTGCGGCAGCTTGACGACCTATTTCCCATGTACATAGGAGCTGGGTGGTGGGGGGGGGCGGTGATGGAGCTTTATAGGAATAGTTTTTATATATGCTTGAAGTTAAGTTGGTGTCAATTCAAACTAGTTTGTTATAACTTTAGGATGTTAAATATAATCCCCATGGTAAACATAAAGAATATATTTATAGAATATATACAAAAGAAAATAAGAAGTAAATCTAAATGTGTTACTACAAAAAATCAACTATACACAAAAGAAAGCAGCAATGGAAGAAATAAGGGTCAAAAAAGCTATAAGACATACAGAAACAAATAGAAAAATGGCAGTAATAATTCATTCTTTATCAGCAATTACTTTAAATGTAAATAGGTTAAACTTTCCAACCAAAAGGCATAGGTTGGGGGAAGAAAAAATGGCAGAGTAAAGGTGACCTCCTGGATTCCTGCTCCCAGAGAAAGGCATAGATCTCGGTCTGCTACACATGAATGGATCACTCTCCCGCAAGAACAGCGAGGTGAATCGGTGGAGATTCAGCGTGGGACACACAAAACAGGAAAGAAAAAGATGAACAGGAGACAGGAGTGAGAAATCTGGAGAGTGAGAGACAGACAATAGAGAGAGGAGCGTGGGACAGCTGCGCCCGCCTGGCCAGCAAGTACAGTGGGATCAGACCCTCAAGAGAAAGTCTTGCCTTCCCACTGACTTCTACACCAAGACAGGGACCTGCATGAAGTGGGTGCAGAATTGTGGCAGGAGACACAGGGCTCTGCGGAGAGGAGACAGTAGCGGGGAGCATCTTGAACTCCCTGGAGCTCCGTGCCAGGAAAGTACTGGAGAGAGGAGGGACTGGTCTGGGCTACCTCTGGAGGCAGTTAGGAGACAGGAAACTTGTCTCTGGCACCCAGCGGGTCCAGATCAAGGAGGTGATCACTAAGTAAGGAACTCTAATGTGGAAACCTCAGCCCGTGAATAAGCCTGCTCAGGGCGGGTCAGTAAGAGTGAGAGCTCCTGCTGGACAGGCGTGAGATTGGGGGAGGGTGACATAAAAGAGACATGGGGCACCCTGATGACTTGGCTCCCTGATCTGGCACCTGCCAGCTCCTGAACAGTAGCCTCCAGTGCTAGCGCCCTGTGGGCGGACAATCGCCATTCTTGGGGCCCACAACCCTGCCTCTGCAGTGTGATACGGTGTCAGGCAGCTCCCTTCCCCCAGCCCAGGAACTCCTGCAACAAGCTCCGCCCTTACAGGACCTAAAGTCAACTAGCCAGACCCATTTTCAATGAATGAATTCTGAATATTTCCTCAGTTGTGGGAGGCTAAGGCCTGTGGGACTTACAGGCACTGGAGTGCTAGGAGAACTACGGCAGCGCCCCCCCCCCCCGCCCGCCTCCCCTAGCCAGCATCTTTTGCACGGAAAGTGGTAGGCTCCACCTCTGGGGTTACAGCGGCGAGACATAAACAACCATTTTCCCACTGCGATTAGCTTCAATCCGCGGGGCCTTGGCGCTGGCCAATAGTTGACAGCCCAGTGACTTTGCTTGTCAGACCAGTTTAGGTCATTCTGTAGGATCACAACTCTGGGGCTGGATTTCCAACTCCGGCCAGCTACCAACAGTGAGGTCTGTGGTTAGGGAACAAAAATCCTGGCAATAGACCAAAACAAGTTCCCCAAGGAACCCCTCCCATCAGGAGCAGCCTCCCAGCTGTGGTAGAAGAACCCTGAACAACATACTAGCGGCTTCCTCTAGCGGCAGATCAAGTAACTACAGAAGCGCACACATCCAGGCTGATAGGCGGCACCTGTGATCTGCCTTGCTAAAAGAACCACTGGAGCAGAAAACACACAGAACGTGTTACTTTCCAAACGAAAACTGAAAGGAGAGAAGCAATGGTTGATCCAGATGGGAATGACTGAGCAAAAGATTTCTGTAAGTATGAAGAATCAAATGGAAAGCACACCCCCAAAGAGGAACACCAGCTCTCTAGCAACAGGCATTAACCAAGTCCAGAATACTAAAATGACAGAAGAAGAATTTCAAATATGGATTGTAAGAAAACTCAATGATAGGCAAGAAAAAATGGATGACCAACACAAAGAAACCACAAAAAAAAAAAAAAAATCCAGGACTTGGAAGAAAAATTCACTAAAGAAATTGAAATATTAAAGAAAAATCAAACCGATCTCCTGGAAATAAAAGACTTATTCAGGGAACTACCAAACACAGTGGAAAGCCTCAAGAACAGGGTAGATCAAACAGAAGAAAGAATCTCAGAAATTGAAGACAGCTCCTTCCAACTGAATAAGGCAGTCACAGAAATCGAGCAGAAAGTTAAGAGCAAAGAAATAAACCTACAAGAAATGTGGGATTATGTGAAAAAACCGAACTTGAGGGTGATAGGGATTTTGGAAGGTGAAGAAGAAAACACGGAAGGTGAAGAAGAAAACACACAAGGGCTGGATAAGCTATTTGAAGAATTAATAGAGGAGAATTTTCCAGGCCTTGCTACAAATCTAGATATACAGGTACGAGAAGCTCAACGGACCTGAGGGAGATTCAATGCAAATAGGAAGACACCACATCACGCAGTCATCAGATTGACCAAAATATCCACTAAAGAGGCCCTTCTATGAGATGTAAGGTGAAAGAAACAAATAACATATAAAGGAAACCACATCAGAATAACTCCAGACTTCTCAACTGAAACCCTACAAGCAAGAAGAGACTGGGGCCTCATTCTCACTCTTCTAAAACAGAATAATGCCCAGCCTAGAATCTTGTACCCTGCAAAACTAAGTTTCATATATGAAGGAGAAATAAAGACATTCTCAGATAAGCAAAGACTGAGGGAATTCACCAAGACAAGACAAGCTCTCCAAGAAGTACTCAAAACAGAATTACACAAGGATCAGCAGGATAAACACTCTCGAATGTGAAACCACTCAAAAGTTAAAGATCAAAGGCTAGATTCCACAATGGCTCAAGAGAGAAAACAAAGCAACAAAATGAAACCCAACAGAATGAACGGTAATTCATCCCACTTATCGGTTCTCTCAATAAATGTGAATGGTTTGAACTCCCCTCTCAAGAGACATAGGATGGCCGAATGGGTAAAAAAAAAAAACAAGCCAAGCATCTGCTGTCTCCAAAAAATGCATCTAACCTGCAAGGATGCATTTCGACTCAAAGTAAAGGGGTGGAAATCAATATTTCAAGAAATGGAAGCCAAAAGAAGGCTGGTGTGGCAGTTTTGATCTCAGACAACTTGATTTTTAAATCAACAAAAGTAATGAAAGACAAAGGGGTCACTATATAATGGTGAAGGGCACAGTTGAACAAGAAGACATAACAATTCTAAATATGTATGCACCCAACTTAGGTGCACCCAGATTCATAAAGCAAACTCTACTTGATCTAAACAAATTGATAGACAGCAACACCATAATAGTCGGAGACTTCAACATCCCACTGACAGCACAG
>CAUYSK010049971.1:0-18960 GCA_963575035.1 Avahi laniger | reverse complement strand
TCCTGGGCTCAAGCGATCCTCCTGCCTCAGCCTCCCAAGTAGCTGGGACTACAGGCATGTGCCACCATGCCCGGTTAATTTTTTCTATATATTTTTAGTTGTCCAATTAATTTCTTTCTAATTTTAGTAGAGACGGGGTCTTGCTCTTGCTCAGGCTGGTCTTGAACTCCTGAGCTCAAACAATCTGCCTGCCTCGGCCTCCCAGAGAGCTAGGATTACAGGCATGAGCCATCATGTCCGGCCTATTTTTAATTTTTTGAGGAACTTCCATACTGTTCTCGACTAGTTTACATTTCCACCAACAGTGTTTAAGAGTTCACTTTTGTTTGCATCCTCACTAGCATGTTATTTTTTTGTCTTTTTGACAATAGCCATCCTAACTGGGGTGATGTGATACCTCATTGTGGTTTTGATTTGCATTTCCCTGCTGATTAATAATGTTGAACATTTTTCATGTATTTGTTTTTTTTTTTTTTTTTTTGAGACAGTCTCACTCTGTTGCCCTGAGTAGAGTGCCCTGATGTCAGCCTAGTTCACAGCAACCTCAAAATCCTGGGCTCAAGCGATCATCCTGCCTCAGCCTTCTGAGCAGCTGGGACTACAGGAGTGCGCCATGACACCTGGCTAATTTTTCTATTTTTAGTAGAGATGGGTGTCTTGCTCTTGCTCAGGCTGATCTCAAACTCTTGGCCTCTAGTGATCCTCCTGCCTTGGCCTTCCAGAGTGCTAGGATTATAGGCTTGAGCCACCAAGCCCAGACTTTTCTCTATTATTGACTACTAAATTGGAGAAAGGTTGCTCAGATGAGGTATGTCAGAGATGACATTGAGACCATCACATGTACTTACAATAACTCTACATTAATAGTTACTAGAGCTGGGGATGGGCCTCTGCACAGGCAGGCTACAGGCATGTAGTGGGGAGGATCCTGCTGTTTCTTTTGCCCCAAGTCATCCCATTTCTCCACACCTGCATCTGGTCTTGTACACTCCTTGTTGACTGGTCCATTCATCTACCATGTGCCTTCAAAATTAATATCTGATATTCCATGTGCTAGTCAATTTCTTGTCTCAGTAATCATATCTTTCTTCTATTTTCTATTCATTTAAACCCCACTTCTCAGTCTTCTCTTTTAGAGTCTGGTCATGTGGTCTCTTTCCCTATTGGAATCTGCCCAATCCTCTGACATCTTCTATGTACAAATCCAAGCCTCATCTCTCAGTGATGCTCAGTGATATGGCCTTTGTCTTGCCTTTCATTTCCTCCTTGGCTCTGGACCAGTCCATCTGTTCCTTCCCAGCATCTCTGTTGCTTTCATCTTTTGCCCTGCCTCTGATCTGTGCTCGTTACACCTGCAAGCCCACCCCATATGCTCTTCCTCCCTAACCTTCAGAGACCCCATCTGCTTCCCTGAGTGGTTCCAGCCTTCCCTGAGCAATTCCTTAGGCTCCTTGGGCCGGGTTCTCTTGGGCACTGGATGTTTATTTCCATGCACTGTCCCTTTCAGGCTCTTCTGAATGTTCCCTGCTTGGCTTCCCTAGGGTGCTGTGGGATCACACTTGCTTGGTCTTCTGTAACTTCAGAGAGGCCCCGGTATTGCTAGGCAGGCACAGGAAGGGCAGGAACTCCCAGGTGAGGTGCCAGGCCTGGTGTTATTTGCTCCCTCAACTCCTCCACAGGGCCAGTGGGGGTGAAGCCACTATCTTCAGGAGGGAGGGGCAGTTACGTTTAAGAATATACTGTTGGATTATAGGAGATATTTATTTCTACTATAAGTTCGTTGTTTTAGTGTTTTTTTCCCTAGGTGGGACCTCTTGATGGTAGCTATGGAATCTTCTTTCCAGAAAAGTGCACAGACACAAAATTTTGAATAAGATTCCAAGATGTGCATAGTCTCTCTGAAACTCACTAAAGGTTCCATGGCCCCGAGTTAGAATTCACTTCCCTAGAGTGTATTTCGTATTTGTTCTTTCTTTCTTTATTTTTTTCTCACTACCTGTCCACTGACTGGCTGGAAAGCATTGTCTTAATGAGATAATGAAAAAGACATGACACGATTCTGATGGCATGTTTCACTTTTTTTTTTATTTGTAAAGCAAGTTTTGATTCTCTTTGGAAATGTTCCATATTGAGGTTTACAGAATTAGATAGGGTTCTTCCCACCACCCGTCAACCATAAATTTAGGACTACAAGGTTCTGTCTTGTGCCTGAGTCATTTGTATTGTTGTGGAGGTTGGTGGAAATTCTCCTTTGAGTTGTACTGGGAACTCTCCAATACTGGTTCTTTGCCTCCTGTCTCACACACTGAGCTCAGGTCTGGGGGAATGACTATGCACAAGGGAATGACAGAAAAGTGGCATAGCCCAGGTATTAAGAGAATGGACCCCATAGCCAGGCTGAGCTGAGTGACTTAACTCAGGGATCCTAAACTGGTGACTCAAAGGCTAGAGAAGCCAGTGGGTGAGTTTTACTCGGCCTGCCCAGCATTTACAAAAGCAACGTGCAGCTGTTGTCTTACATGGACTCTTTTAAAACATCATGTCCGTTGCTTGTCCTGAGGCAACTGAGTTCAGGATTTCACTTCTTACTTTCTTATGAAGGTAAGCACTAAATGAGTTAGCTTGGTTCCTGTAAGTTCTTAACAAATTGAACATCTGATTATTACCTATAATTTGCACTTTTGAATGTCTCAGGAAGTGCTTTGAGAGGGACCTGGAAGCATGGGGATGGGAGCGTGGTGGACACAGGATGGACCTGAGTGATCCCGAGTTGATTTGAGAAAAAAATTAGGCCTGTTTGCTGGGCAAGCCACATAAAGTGGGAGAGCAGAATTTGGCCCAGGGAGCTGGGGAACAGCAATCTGGAGTTGCTGGCACACAGCTAAGAGAAGGAGTCAATGCCAGGGGTTCCGCTTCTTGCAGGGTAAGGAAGAGTCTCTGCCCAGGCCTCTTTCCCGTGGACTCTCACACCCTCAGGCCTCTGTGCTTCCTGCAACTACCTCTTCTACCGCCCACTCCTTGGATTTCACAGGCGTTTCTGGACACAGAAATGCCTTTGATGGGGCAGCCTCTTCCACAGCCCTGGAAGGTGGGCCTGGGGTGCCATGGCCCACTCCTGGATGTCTGGAGCTCATTTTTACCAGCAGCTGGGATGCTTTGATGCCTGGGCTCCCTGGGGCTTCCATGAGCTGACCATGTTGGCCTGGCTTGGTGTTGACCTCTCATTCACTCAGGTTCTGTTGTCCATGGGAGGGGAAAGGGTGTGTTGGCAGAGGCCCAGATGGGGGCACAGTGGGAAGACTCTGCCTTCTGCCTTTGGGTGGCAGAGCTGCAGGGCTTGGCTGAATTATCAAGGAGCTCAGGCTGCCAGCAGAGCTGGAGGCTCTGGGGGTGGAGTTGAGGCTGGATTGAGGACAGGGGGCTAAAACTTCTAGTGCTGGTACAAGTGCAGAGATCGGGTGTGCAGACCCTGGGTTCAAATCTCAGCTCTGTTGTTTACATGCAATGTAACCTTGGGCAAGTCACCTAATCTCCTGGAGTCTTGGTTTTCTCATCTGTAAAATGGGAATAATAGTACATACCTCAGAGGATTGCTGTAAAGATTAAATAAATAAGCAAATCAATATATTTATAAGTGTTAGCTACAATTAGTAATTATTAGTATGAGGCCAGGGCTCAGGTTGCTGGCCTGGGCATTAGGGGTAGGTACTGTTCAGGCAGGGCTGGGGGCTGGAATGCAGTGAGCCAGGGAATGAAACAGATTTGGGGACAAACATTAGGGTGGATGGGGTTAGGGTTGGTGCTGGAATAGAGCTTGGTCCAGACTTTCACTGAGGGGTGAGTGGAGCAGGGTGGGGGCTGGAGAAACAAAGACAATCTTCGTTCTGTCCCCAATCCTGGAGCACCGATGTGGACACATGTGTGGACTCCTGCCTTCTGCCTACCTCCCCTCTTACGGCCCAACGAGGATGCCTGGTCATGGAGGAGGCTGGAGCATGGGTTGGGTTGGTGGTGGCTAGAGAGCCAGTGCCATGGCTGAGCTGACAGGAAAGAATAACCGCCACTGTCATTTGCCTCCCAGGTCTGCCCCCATGGCTCTCGTGCTACCACAGTTGGGAAACCCAAGAGAAGTCTTTAGAGTAGTCTTTGATTCCAGGAACAGGTGAGATGCCACCGATTTTCTTCTGTAGTGGCCCTGACAATGCTAAATCTGGGACAGTGGTCTGGGGAAGATGTGGCTCCCTAGAGAAGACCTCTGCCCAGGTGGGCCATGAGGTCCACACGCTCAGGCCCTTGTGTCTGGTGAGGTGGTCCCCAGTGTTTGTGACCATGGTCTTCATCACCTGGAGGCAGCGAGTGGAAGAGCTTGGTTCTGTAAAGGAGGAAGAGCGTGCAGGGGGCACAGAAGGTCTGAGGCTCTAGAAAGAAATTTCAGCCTGCTTTGAATCAAATAGAGGGAATGACAAAAG
This sequence comes from Avahi laniger, assembly GCA_963575035.1. NCBI lineage: Eukaryota > Metazoa > Chordata > Mammalia > Primates > Indriidae > Avahi > Avahi laniger. The sequence continues at coordinate 14,491 of CAUYSK010049971.1, read as the reverse complement.
AGTTTGTTCAAGCACACATGAGTGGGTGGACCAAGGAAGAGAGCCAGAATTCACCAGACTCATTGTCAGGGGCAGGAGCAGATGTAATTATTTTTATATCATTTCGAAACCCTGCTCACTTTTATGCTGATTAGGACAAGCACACAGATGCTATCCATTTATTCATGTAGCAGTACTGGGACTCACCGTGGGGACGCTCATGTTTATGCCTGAGCTCTTGATGCTCTGGGAGCCGTGGGCACTGCCCTCGCCAGAGTACTGCGGATGTGCGGGATGTGCGGGAGTCCTTGAGGGCGCTCTGTGTGTGTGTGTGTGTGTGTGTGTGTGTGTGTATGCGCGCGCGCGCGCGCGTGCGCACGCCCATGAGTGTTTACTTAACAAAGGCAAAGGAATGCTCCTGCATTGCGGTTTAGGGACAGAAAGGGAATTTCTTTGAGAGCTAACCACCCTGGCATTATTAAGACTTATTACATTATTATATTAGGATTATTTTAAGTGGTCTGTAATAAGAGTAAAGTGAAAGGAAATGAGCAGATCAGAGCTCGCTGGGCTCCAGTTGTGAAAATCAGGATGAGGAAACACCAGAGGCCTTCTCCTTAGAATCATGAATGGATTATAGAACACCCACCACTACCGTTATCATTTGATGTCCTTGCCAGTTTGTAGCGAGTGCAATTAAAGATGAAACAGAAATAAGATTTAGAACATTGGAAAAGAGAAGACAAACTTTTATTATTTGCAGATGATATGATTTCAAATCTAGCCTACTCAGAAAATGAAGCAAAATAAACCCCATCTATTGGATTTAATGAGAGTTTAATGTGTGGGCTGCAGGCAGAATAGATACATTGAAATCAAAAGCTTTCCACATGTCAGCACTGATGGACTTCAAAATACAATGAGAGAAAGAGAGAGAGAGAGAGAGAGAGAGAGAGAGAGAGAGAGAGAGAGAAAGAGATTATATTCTTTAAAACAAACTCATAAAATGCACAGCAGTAACCTTAATGAGAAATGTGCTGTGGGATCTATGCAGAGAAAACTAAAAGAATTTGCTGCGAGTTATAAAGGAAGGTGTGAATAAATTAAGAGCCATACTATGCTTTTTATTTTTTCTGGTTACAAATGTATAAAAAGTTCATATCCTCCTTCATGAACTGCTTACTGCATTTGTGCTATGTGCTGTGCGCTGGAGATTCAATGGTGAAAAACACAGATACAGTCCTCGCTTTTTGAGTGGAAGAGCTGGATGATAAAAGAATAAACAAAACAAATTATTTAAATACATACAGCTGGCAATAAGTATCTGCGAGAAATAGCCTTTCCCTTTGACTTCTACTGTGATAGATCTCCCTGACTGACCCCCATTTAGCTCTGTAAAGTGCCCCAATTTTTTTTTTAAACCACAAATACACAGACTATAGTAGACTTGTGGAATAAGTCATGAAGGATTAATCTAATGTATCCCATAAGAAAATATGCAAACAGAGGCACTGTAAATCACCTCAGCTCTCAGTGATGGAGGTCAGAGCTCCCTGGGTCTGGGGTTCTTTTCTTTAAATGGAAGTCTTTTTTCTTCTCTTTTTCTTTTGCTGAAATATATTCTTACATAAGTCATGAGAAAGACAGGAGGGCTTGCTTCTGCCTGGGTCCCCAGAGATAGGGCAGGCCCACCTGGGTTTCATGCTGGCCAAATCTGAACTTCGCTTGCTAATCACAAGAGTGCGGTTAGTTCTTGACTCTGGAGATACTGCAGTTTGTGGACCCCTGCTTGGCTTGATGGTTAACCAGGGAAGGATGCAGTTTAAATATTTTTGCATCATTATTTATTATAAAAGTGAACAGGATAGAAAATGCCATTATTGCATAAGGGTGTTGAACTTAACATGGAAACAAATCCCTCTCCAGAACGTTATTTTCTCGTATGTTTTTTCTTTTTCATTTATTACTAACCTCTCATACTTTTCATTTTCTTTTTCTACTCTGACCACGCTGTGGAAGAAAGCTTGCTGACTTCCTTTACAATGTCTGCCCAGATCTTCCTTTCCTTTTGCACTGTCAGAGTTTTCCAAGGGCTCACGTAGCCAGCAGACAGCGCTCAGCCTGAGAGGATACAGGAAGCAGATAACCATACTCTGCACCGAGGGGCCTCCTTTGATCCTCTTTTATACAGCATGTTGAGTACATATGAAATTGATTTCGCTTCTGAGGCTTTGTAAGTTGCCAACTGACACATTTCTTTCTAGAAAAAAGGTAAGTGTAGGCCAGGTGCAGTGGTGGAATAGGCCTTAAAAACGTTTGTTTTGCTGTGAAAGGAGGAGCTGAGTGTGCTACTTCACTGTTGGAACATCCAGGAACTTGAGGACTGTTCTCAAGAAGGACTTACGACTAGCTTTGTCTTTTGGACTACAGTGATTGATACGTCTGGGGAGGTGGGACTGGAATGATAAACTGTTAGTGCTTGAAGGGAACTGTAAAAACATTCATTGCAGTCACTCCCTTTAACAAATGAAGAAACTGAAGCTGTGAAAGGTGAAATAACTTTCTCAAGGAGATTCCCAATTTTTAGCCCAGTGGTATTCCCAACACACCTCGGCATCCGTTATAAACTTCAGAAGCCACTGCTTGGAGTCTGCTGGGAATAGCAGCAGAGGACCTGGGTGTGGCCCCCCTCCGTGTACAGCAGTGAGGGAGTCCCACGGCATTATCTTCTCCTCTAGAGATAGGGAGAACGGTTCATCTTTAAGTTACAAAGAGACAGTGACATACTTCTAAAGCTGCATACAACCATCCGATAATGACAAACATGTGAGGTACCGAGGCAGAAAAACGCTCCCAGTGCAACAGCTGTTAAGAGGAAAACCCCGCACACTTTTGGGTGGTGGAAACAATGCTTCGCTTGGAACAGGTGTGTGTTCTTTTCTTTCATTTGAGAGAAAAGATAGTCTAAAAAGACATGGAGAATGCGTTGCCATTCAGAATCATGAAAGGAAAAAACCAACAAAGTCGAGGCCACATTCAAGCCTCTACCCCCTACGTTTTAGCTGAAAAATTTCAAACCTGCAGAAAAATTGGATGGATATTACAATTAACACCTGTACATCCTTCACCTAGATTTACCAATTGTTGACATTTGAAAATTGCAGATATTGTGACACTTTAGTATGCATCACTTGAGAATAATGACATTCCCCTATATAATCACAATAGTGTGATCACACCAAATTTGGAAAGTTAACAATTTTCTGATATATGATCTATATTTAATTTCCCCAGAATGTCTTTTTATAACTTTTTTTTTCAATTTGGGATGCATTTTGTGCTTCTTTGTTAATGAGGTTGAATATTATTCTGTTTTACTCCTGGGCACGGATGGGATGGGGACTGGGTAATGTGGGTGTCTTTTGGAGTGACTACCCCAGGGTGGGGTACCTGAGGGCTGGGGGTCCATGAGTAATACCACGAGTGGAGTCATGGGAGCCAGACGTGAGCTGGGGTCAACAGCCAGACGTGAGCTGGAGTCAACAGTGTCTAGGTCACCAAATCTAAGGGGTCAGCTTTAAACTGGAGCTGCATGTGACTTGAGGAGCCAGTCCAAAGGCCAGTTGCCAAATTTGGCAGTTGTGGAAGGGGCCAGAGCTTGCAGTCAGGGATAGATAAGTAGCCAATAAATAAGAATGTAGTAAGAGAGTTGGCAGGTGTACAGCTCCCTGTGGTCAGGGAAGGTGTATAACCTGGGATAGACACAGGGAAGGTTTAACTGTGTGTCTTCCTTTGGGACCTCTCACCTGCCAGGCCGTTTAGCATCTGTCTGATGGAAGCTGATGGAGTGGTGACTCTCAGATGCAGGCCCCAGGCCTCCTCTAAGTCTTTTCAGCAGAGCCCACGTTCCCAAACCTAACGGCCTGACTCTGACCTTGGTGACCCTGTGACTGCTTATCTCCTGGATTATAGTGTCTAGATCTCTCAGAGAAGCTCAATAAACAACTACTGCTAAGCACCAGGCACTCTTTGGGGACTCTGAAGATATACAGGCTTGTTCAGCTTTGTTGTTGCATTTTTTATTCTCTATTAAAAAAATTTTTTTAGAGGTGGAGTCTTACTATGTTGACCAGGCTGGTCTCAAACTCCTGGCCTCAAGTGGTCTTCCCACTTCAGCCTCCCTAGTCCCTGGGATTATAGGTGTGAGCCACTGTGTATATCTTGTTGTTGCTTTGTTTGTTTGTTTAGTATTTTTTAGGTGAAAGTTTTTTTTTTTTTTTGAGACAAAGTCTCGCTCTTTTGCCTGGGCTAGAGTGCCGTGGCATCAGCCTTGCTCACAGCAACCTCAAACTCCTGGGCTCAAGCGATCCTCCTGCCTCAGCCTCCCAAGTAGCTGGGACTACAGGCATGCGCCACCATGCCCAGCTATAGGTGAAAGTTTTTAATACGTAACGCTTAAAATAACTACAGAGTTGTTTCAGACACAATCCTTAGCTTTTGTGACTTTTTATTATAGATAAAATAACAGTTATTACATATAATAAGTTTCATTATATATAATTTTATTGTAAGAACACTTAACATGAGATTTATCTTCTTAACACATCATTGTTGACTATAGGTACAATGCAGTACAACAGATCTCTAGAGCTTATTCATCTTACTTAACTGAACTTTTTGCCTATTGATTAATAACTTTCCATTTTCCCCTCCTCCCAGCCCCTGGAAACCACCATTCCGGTCTTTTATTTTATTTTATTTGACTATTTTAGATACTTCATGCAAGTGGCATGATACAGTATTTGTCTTTCTGCATGGAATTTTCTTCTTTTTAAAGGCTGAATAATTCTTCATTGTATGTATACACCACATTTTCTTTATCCATTCATCTGTTGATGGACATTTAGATTGTTCATACATCTTGGCTATTTTGAATAGTGCTGCAAAGAACATGGGAAGGCTAATATCTCTTTGAGATTTTGATCTCAATTCTTTTGGATATATACCCAGCAGTGGGATTGCTGGATTGTATGGTAGTTCTATTTTTAGTTATTTGAGAAACCTCCATACTGTTTTCCATAGTGCCTGCACCATTTTACTTATTTATCCATTTATTCATTTATTTATTAGAGATAGGGATCTTGCTATGCTACCCAAGTTGGCCTCAAACTCCTGGGCTCAAGCCATCCTCCCACCTCAGCCTCCCTAGTAACTTGTACTACAGGCTGTGCACTACCTTGCCTGGCATCTGTGCTGTTTTCCACCAACAGTGGGCAAGGGTTCCGGTTTCTCCAAATCCTTGCCAACCCTTGTTGTCTTTGTTTTTTTGACAATAGTCATCCTGACAGGTGTGAAGTGATATTTCATTGTGGTTTTGATTTGCATTTCCCTGATGATTAGTGAAAATGAGCATTTTTTCATATGACTGTTGATTATTTGCATGTCTTCTTTGGAGAAATGTCTATTCAAGTCCTTGGCCTATTTTTAAATTGGGTTATTAGTTTTTTGTTATTGAGTTGCAGGAATTTCCTGTATATTTTGGAGATTAATCCCTTATCAGTTTATGTGGCTTGCAAATATTATTTCTCATGGTGTTGGTTGTCTTTTCACTCTGTTGATTGTTTTCTTTGCTGGGCCAAAACTGTTTTGGCCCACGTTTTGGCCCAGGTTTGATGTAATCCCACTTGTTTATTTTTGGTTTTGTTGCTTGTGCTTTTGGTATCATATTCATGAAATCTTTGCTAACATCAATATCGTGAAGTTTTTCCCTCTATATTTTCTTGTAGGAGTTTCATGGTTTCAGGTCTTACATTGAAACCTTTAATCCACTTCGGGTTGATTTTTGTGTATAATATAAGGGAAGGGTCCAATTCAATCTTTTATGTGTAGATATCCAGTTTTCCCAACACCGTTTGTTGAAGAGATTTACCTTTCTTCATTGTGTATTCTTGGCACTCTTGTTGAAGATCAATTGACTGAATGCGTGTGAATTTATTTCTGGGCTGTCTTTTCTGTACCATTGCTCTATATGTCTATCTTTATGCCAGTACTGTATGATTTTGATTACTGTAGCTTCATAATATATTTTGATGTCAGTAAGTGTGATGACTTAAGCTTTATTCTTCTTTCTTAGGATTGATATGGCTCTTCAATGAGTTATGTATTTTTAACATTATTCTGTAACAAAAAAGTTGCTTATATTCTTGTACTGTTTTTTAAAAATTGAGGTGAAATTAACACAACAAAAGCAACCATTTTAAAGTGAACAATTCAGTAGTGCTTAGTACTTTCACAATGTTGTGCAACTACCAACTCTAATTCCATAATGTTATCACCCCTTTTGGAAATCTCTTACCCAATAAGCAATTGCTCTCCCTTTCCCCTCCTCCCAGCAACCACTGATCTGTGTTCTATCTCTCTGAATTTATTTATTCTGGATATTTCATATAAATGGAATCATACAACATGTGACCTTTTGTGTCAGCTTCTTTCATTTAGCATGTTTTTGAAATTTATCCACTTTGTAGCATGGATATATACTCCATTCTTTTTTATGGCTGCGTAACATTCCATTGTTGTATACTCTGCAGTTTGTTTAGCCATTCATATCTTCATGGACATTTGGGTTGTTTCTGCCTTTTGACTATGGTGAATATGCGTACATGTATTTGAGCCCTTGGTATCTCTGGGGGATTGGTTCCAGAACTCTTACAGATACCAAATTCCAGGTCCCCTAATGATACTAAAATCTGTGTATGGTTAAGTCCCTCATATAAAATGACGTGGTATGGTTGGCCCTCCGTATTCAAGGATTCTGTATCCACAGATATGGAGGGTTGACTGACCCATTTTCAATTCTTCTGGGCATGTTGCTTTGTTTTAAACCATTAGGACAGAGAATTCTCAATGTCATCCCCATTCTGAATTTGCCGTTTATCACTGCTAACTGGCTAAATCTCTAACCCTGAGTAGCCTAGTCTACTTTCCTCTGGGAAATGGGGAGGGGAGGAGTCTTGGATGGCACTTTTACATCTACACATATAGTTCTCGAGATTAATTTGAATATTTGTTTAGTCAATCAACAAATTTCTTTTGAGCATTTTGTGAAAGGCACTGTGCTAAAACACTTGGAGGATATGAAGAGAATCCTTGTTTGCCAGTGTTTGCTAGCCAGTGATAAAGATGTTCCTTGCATGCAAAGAACTCGAAAATAAGGTACTTGACAAGTATCCTGTGCCAAATAAAGAGGGAGAGAGCCCTTCTGGTTGGGGTGACAAAGGAGGCTTTATTTAGGAGGTATCCCTTGAAATGAATGTAGGCTATTAATAGAGGAACTGTAGGAAGAAGGCATTTTTTTGTGGCAAGGGCAAAAGTATGGCAGTAGGAAGTTTAATGTACAGGCCAAATTGTCTGGAACAAGAGTTAACATAGGATAAGAATGAGTGAGAAAACTGATGCATAGGATTGGGAGTTTGCACTTTATCCTGAGCCAAAATAGAACCTGGTGGGAGACAGTACAGTAATTGGGAATAAATCTTTATTTTATTTCATTTTATGGCTTTATGGATGTGATGATCTATAGCAGTGTTGTATGGTCGCAGCTTAGAGTAGTTACTCTTCCCAAATCCTCGAGAGCCTTCAAGTGCTTAATCACTTATTTTTGGCTTCTCTGATACTTATTGATGTTCTTTCTGAGGACTTGACTAGCAGGTAAATTATGTGGAATATCACTTTTGCTAATAGGATTTCATGATTGAATAAATTTGGGAATCACTGCATAGTGTATCTCACTCTTGAAGATTCACAAGACATACTTAGTAAGTTCAAGGCTTTGCAAAATCCTACAGCAAAGAAACCAATTTGTTTACCCAGCATTTCTTAAACTTACTTGCCGTAGTCGGTTTAATAGTGCTCTCCCAAATTACATCCACCTCAAGTCCCTGGAACCTCTGCATGTGACCTTAATTTGGTAAAAGAATATTTGCAGATATAATTACATTAAGGATCTTGAGGTGAAATCATCCTGGATTATTCAAGTGGGTCCTAAATCCAATGACAAGTGTCTATGTAAGAGAAAGGCAGAGGGATATTTCGGACAGAAGAGGATAAGACAGACACAGAAAAGAGACAATATGAAGACAGGGGTCGAGATTTGGAATGATGTGGCCACAAGCCAAGGAAGCCAAGGAATGTTGATAGCTGCCAGAAGCTGGGTTGCCAGGAAGGATTCTCCCCTAGAGTCTTTAGAGGCAAATAGAGGGAAATTAGCAATGCTGACATCTTGATTTCAGACTTCTGACCTCCAGAACTGTGGTGGAATACATTTCTGTTTTCTTTTTTAGAACCAAGAGATTTCTGTTGCCTTAAGCCATCCAGTCTGCGGCAGTTTGTTACAGCAGTTCTAAGAAACTGATATACTTGCCCATAAAACTCTTTTCATGGAACAACTATTGTGTATACCCAAATATGAGGCAAGATTTTTTTCTTCCAAATTATCTCTCAGAAAAGATGGAGTATCCTTATATTCAAGGATTTCCAATATCTTATATTTCAGGGCATTTTCTCAACTACTTTTGAAAAACTAAGGTACAATTTGGGGAAAGCTTGCTCCCAAAACCACTTCAATCAATGCTAGTGTTAGTTGCTGGTAAAGGTTATCTGATGGAATGGGTTAAAAAAGGGGAGGGGGAATAAATTTAACACAAAATTAGAAATTATTCTTATATGAGGCAGATGCTGTGGACTAGGTTGCTCACCATCTTTCTTTGAATCTGTCTTCTTATACTGAAGATGATGGAAAGCTAAAAAGAATGTTTTCTAGGCTCTCTGGCAGTGAGAATTTTGGATGTACTTTAGGTTCCAGTACTCAGACGCACTTGCGTGAGCCTTGCCTTTGGAAGGAGGCATCCATTTTTGCTTGTGAATGGTCACAGAGAGGATATGCAGCAGCAGCAGCAGCAGCAGCTTAACTTCGCTGGCAGCTTCCTGATTGAAACAGAGGTGGCACCATTTTACATGGGGCAGCCATAGCGGCAGAGCCAGGTTTGGCTTGTGGCTTCCTGTTCTTTCTGGCCAGTCCTCTCATGTGATTTTGGAATTATTACTGGAAGCTCAGGCTAAAGTCTGTTTCTTGCCAAATCTTCCCCTCCACCACCAGTTCTGTGATTCTGGAAGTTATATGATACCCTGTTGTAAATCTCATGCTTAAACTAGCCAGAAGCTAGACCTTTGTTCTCTGCAGCTAGACCCTTACTGATTGATGCAGGGTATGACCTCCCAATGCAAGTATTGGGTGCTGGTGTAAATCAGCAATGAATAAAAAGCAATACAGTTAGTGAACATGTTGAAGAGATCACAAATCTAAACCTATAAGACAAATTTTTTAAAATACTGAATTTATATAATTATGCCTTGGGGTTCAATGTTGAGTGACAGCCTCATACATGAATTCAAAACGTACTGTAAAAATAAAAGCTACTGCATTAGATGTCTTAAAAGTACCTCTTTGGGTGACTAAAATATTGAAAGACTTAAATCAGAGTTTAAATACAATTGCTTCATAAAATGTAAGAGTGGAGCAAAAAAGCATTATTTCAAAATCAATATATTATTTCACACACGTGATTTAAACTTTTATGTGTAACTAAATGAATAAACCTAATTCTATAAACCAACATTTGACTCTCTTTTCTATATCTTAAATATTTATCTTTTGAAGTTGGCTAAAAAATCTCTAAAACCCCAACATTGGGCCCGGCACGGTGGCTCACGCCTGTAATCCTAGCACTCTGGGAGGCCGAGGTGGGCGGATTGTTTGAGCTCAGGAGTTCGAGACCAGCCTGAGCAAGAGCAAGATCCCCTCTCTACCAAAAATAGAAATAAATTAATTGGACAGCTAAAAATATATAGAAAAAAATAAGCCGTGCATGGTGACGCATGCCTGCAGTCCCAGCTACTTGGGAGGCTTGAGGTAGAAGGATTGCTTGAGCCCAGGAGTCTGAGGTTGCTGTGAGCTAGGCTGATGCCACGGCATTCACTCTAGCCAGGGCAACAAAGTGAGACTCTGTCTCAAAAAAAAACCACAAAAAACCCAACATTGTATTTTGAGGAATTTTTCCCTTCCAAAACATGGTATCTCTGTACATTCAGGGTTGGCTGATATTCAAGTTATATGGCATTAATATGGCCTGAAACTGATGTGCAAGGGACATCCAGTGACAAATACTGGCTACTGGATGAAGGCTGAGCATAATATATGGCAATTTGGTGTTCAAAAAACGACTTAAATTACAAATAAAATGAAGTAAATGTGTAAATGTTGCTGTTGTGACAGTGCTTCTGTTTTCTTTCCCGTCTCTGACTTTTGCGGGATTTCTGTCTTTCCTCCTGTTGGTACTAACACAGATGAAGAAGACGAGGTCTCCGCCTCAGCGAGCTTGTGGGGTCTGGCAAGGGGGTCGATGAGCAGATCCGATTTCCAGCAGCGGAATGTGGTAAGAACTGAGAGACAGTCACAATGGCCATGCCAGTGAGCCAGGGGACATTTCCGCTTAGGCAGAGACCAGCTTGAGAAAGGAGGTGGCGTTTTGATTGAGCCTGCTTATAATTCTATTATCTATCAGTGTTCCTAGATCATCAGAGTCATCCTTCAGACAGAGATGAACTGTTCCTTCCTTGACTTTGTAGATGCCAGATGTCTGGAATTCTGAATTAAAACCCCCCAAGTCCCTCAACTAGAATTTTCCAGCACGTCGATTTCCCCCTACAGTGTGAGAGGTGTCAGGTTTAGCAGCCTCGGCACACAGACGAGCTCCCGCGTGTACAGAGGAGGGACACTGCTCCCCGCCCACACTTCCCGGAAGACTGGAACGGGTGGGAGGCGTGACTCTCTCCCGGTCCTCGCCCTTCCGGGCTCTGGTGGCGGCTGGCCCCGGTGGCCTGGGTGTCGGTCCTGCGCAGTTTCCCCGCGGCCCGCTGGGTCGCACTGTGGCCTTATGAATGCGCGCCCGGAAGGGCAGGAGCCTCCCGCGGCCGTGACAGACCGAGAGCTCGTCCAAACCGCAGCAGTTCGCACGCGCGGCAGCATCGCCCAGCGGCTGGACCTCGCCCGCCTGCGGGGTGACCTGTGCCACCCTCGGGAGCGGCGCGGGATCCGGCTGCGGGCGTCAGGCGCCTCGGCTCGCGGTGGCCCTCCCCGAGCGCACAGACGAGCAGTCCCCGGGAGAGAGGGCCGGGCAGGGGTCCAGTCGCGGTCAGGAAAACGGGTGGTCCTCGCGCTGGGCCGCACTCGTTCTGAGTAGTCGTATGCTGGTGGAAAGTGCCACTCCAATGCCTTCGCTGCATTGCTTTTCTTTTCTTTATATCTGCACAGTGTTTTATTTTATTAAACATTTTTTCCCCTCCTTGCTTTCCCCTCTAGCATTTGACTTTCCATTGGTGCTGCTTGCTTGGGTGGGATGTGGAATCTCCTTCCTTGTGATACCGCAGCCTAAAGTACCTTGGATGCAGCCTCCCCCGCCCCCACGCTCAAATATTCATTTAATATTTATTTTTAAAAAAATAGTTTTTAAAATGAAAAAATTATAAGTGTACATGGTAGAAAATTGAAACAGTACAGAAATCTCTTCCCCTTTTAGACCAGGCAGCCACTACTAATATTTTCTTTTGATTTCTTGCAGAACACAAGCTTATAGCTATCTCCTTTCAAACGCTCCCCCACCTCCAAATTTGGTCATCTGTGCCGCCTCCAACCCCCTTATCGTATATCTCGGAAATGGCCTCACGTCAGCACGTGTGGCTCCATGGCATTCTTTTATTTATTTATTTTTTTTTATTTCAGCATAATGTGAGGGTACAGATGTTTAGGTTACGTGTGTTGCCCTTACCCCCCCTCCCCCCTTCAGTCCAGGTTTCAAATATGTCCATCCCATTGCGTGGTGCACATTGCACTCTTTGTGTACACATATACCCGTCCCCTCCTCCCTCCTCCCCATAGCATTCTTTTAGATGGCTGCCTAGTGTTCTATTAATATTATACCAGCAGCCCATAATTATTCGATCGGTCCGGATTGAAGGATATTGAGGTTGTTTCTGGCCTTTTGCTGTTACAAATAATGCTACAGTGAACATCTATGCGTATGTGTCTTTGAGTATGTGTGAACTATGTCTACAGCATAAGTTCCTAGAAGTGGAACTGTCCCCTTGAAGATATTTGCACTTTTCATTTTATAGATATTGCCAGTTAACGATTCATACTCTCATCAGTAACTGCTACCTATCTCCCACCTTGTTAATACTAGGTTTATTGAGCTTGTAAAATATTTGCCAACGTGATAGGTTAAAAAGTGGTATCCTGTTGTTTTAATTTGCATCTTTTAAATTTTGAGTAAGAGTTATTGTTTTTCATATAAAAAAGGCTATTTGAATTTTATGAGCAGATGGTTCACTTTCTTTGCCTATTTCTATTGGATTGTTGGTCTTTTTCTTATAGATTGCAAATGATTTTTACACAGTAAAGAAATCAAACCTTTGGCTGTTTCATCTTTGCTTCATTTATGGTATTTACCATTCATAAAATTTAACATTTGTGGAGTCAAATTTATTAGTCTTTTATTTTATAGCTGCTGAGTTTTCTGTTTTGTTTAGAAAGACCTTCCTGAGCCAATATTGCATCCAAATGCTCCTGGTTTAGTATAGCAATCTCTCCAAAGAGACCCAGGGAACACGAAGAACTTACTGTATGCTAGAATAGGGGGAAGGAATATTATTTTTTCTGTGGGGAGAATCTATGATTCGATGTTAAACAAATGGTTTGTCTTTAAAAAATAACATATATATTTGTTGCAGAAAATTTGGAAATGTATAATGATATAAAGAAGAAAGTAAAACTCATTTATAATTCTACCACCCAGAGATAACCAATGATATATACGTTATATACATATATTTATAACCTACTTTAAAAAATATAACAAAATACTATGAGAATTTTTCAGAATATTAACTTTTTAAAATTATGAATAACGTAATGTGTCTAACCATCTATGTGGTGTCTAACATCCTAGTGTGTCTAACATCCTAGTTGTAGGATGTTTAGGACAATTTTTCACTGTCACGAGTGAGTAGTGATGATATGCTTTTCTCTCTTTTTCTTGTCTTCTAATTTAGCCAGTTCTGGAAGTGTACAATACCCTTTTAAAGCAGGAGAAGAAGCTTGCTTCCTGCTGGATTTAACTCAAAGATGGAGCCTCTCTGTCCCTAACTATCTTTCTTGCACATGATCTGTTAATCTCTGATTATAATGTGCCAGGACCCCATAGTTTGTGTGCTTTCCTGTCTTTTTGAAAGAATTCATACTTTTTGCACATAAAAGAAGCAAGTCAACAATCTATTTCCTTACAGTTTTCGTATTCCAGGGCTTGCCTCTGTCCCACCTTTTTTAGTGTGTAAGTCTGTTAGGTTCAGAGTGGGAAACAATAAACTATATTGTTTGTGTATTTAGAAAGGACCTCAGAGGCCACCTAGACCACTCCGTCATATACAGGTGAGGAAGGTGAGACTCAGAGGTCTTATATGCCCCACCCAGACTGTGTCTCAGCCGCACAGGTGGCACAGGGTTCATACTGGATTTTTTTGTTACCCATTATCTGAATTGCACATTTTTTCTTTAATGCCAACTTTTAAGGAGAATTGGCCTTTACTAGCTGTGATTACAGAATTTCTGAATAGGAGCACACTTCTGTAGAAGGCTGGCCGTGCCAAGTGCCTGGCTGCAGAGGAAATCTCACCTCCACATAAAAGTTCTTATCTTCCCTTCCTAGTTCTACCACTTGCACTGAAAAGTTTCCTTCACGAATTTCCTTTCTTGCCTACCATTCTGCTACAAGGAGTTTAACCAATTTTATACTGAGTTTTTGCCTCAGATACTCATCAGGTTTTATTCTACTTTCTGTTGAAAAAACAGAACTTTTTGTGAACTCTCTTTTTTTGAATTATTTAAAATTTTATTTTTTAATACATTTTATTGGTATACTTGAGGTTTACAGCATGATGTTATGGGATACCTATAGACAGTAAAATGGCTACTATAGTGAGGCAGATTAACATATCTATCATCTCACATAGTTACTTTTCTTGTGACAAGAACAACTAAAATTTACTTATTTAGCAAAAATCCCTAACACAATACAATTTTATAAACTATAGTCCTTATATTGTATGTTAGATCTCTAGAGTTGTCCATCCTACATGTCTGCTACTTTGTATTCTTTGACTTATCTCTCCCATTTCTCCCCCAACTCATTGTAACCACTGTTTGATTATCTTTGTATAGTTGACCTTCTGTTCTTTTAAAAAAGATTCCACATGTGCCGGGCGCGGTGGCTCACGCCTGTAATCCTAGCACTCTGGGAGGCTGAGGTGGGCGGATCGTTCTGAGCTCAGGAGTTCGAGACCAGCCTGAGCAAGAGCGAGACCCCATCTCTACCAAAAAATAGAAAGAAATTAATTGGAC
>CAUYSK010049969.1:0-12138 GCA_963575035.1 Avahi laniger | reverse complement strand
GTCCCCGCCAGGTGGGGAGATGTGCATTGGGCTACTTTGTCCCCTTCCTCAACACCAGCTTTCTCCGGTCCAAGTCAGATACCACTCGCTTATCTAGTTTTCAGTTTCCAAAATTGTATTAGTGATGTTTCCATTCCCTTTGGATTTTTATACTTTTTATGTATTAATAACTTTACTGTTATCTGAATGAGATTTAGGAAGTTGAGGCCAATGCATCTGTTTAATTTTTGTCTCTTTATTTCTATTTCTACCATTCTTTCCTCATTTCCTCTTGTTTTAGCTAAATTATTTTCTAGGCTAAGGCTGTTACTTCACCTGATACTCGAATTCAGTGCCCTCATTCTCTGCACTTTTCTGTCTTGTCCTTTTGAATCTGTGCTACTCTTTCCTTTCAGCTAGAGACACATTGGGGCAATTCCATCTTTAGACTTTCCTTTGCACTCACATCTTCCCATCTTCTTGTCCACACTTCTACTCGCCTTTGCAGCCAAGCTTCTTGAAAGCATCCCCTATACGTCTCTACTTCTTACAGCCCTCTACCCATGGAAAGGGATCGCTGGTAACGCCCCAAGTGACCTCCAGGTGGCCACAACAACAGACACTTTGCTCTCGTAAGTTAACTGCTTTAGGTCCTTTTGACTGCACTGACATTTCCTTTTTTCCATATTAGTTTTTCTTTTATTATCAAATAAAGTTTATCTACAATAAAAGCAATAATACATATTAATTACATAAATTTGGAAAAGGGAAAAAATATAGGAAGAAAAAAGGAAATCCCATTTGTAAATCTACCAGTGATAACTCCTGTTAAATTTAGGATATATTCCCTTCCGAACTTTTTGCTGAGAACATAATTTTTTTGTATAAATGAATAATTTCATATATATATTCACATAAAGTAGTATATTCTGATTTTATGAAAGGCTCCATATCTCTCTATCCAATGGTCTTGAGGATCTCTCTATTTATATGTCTGCAGAAGACTCAACATTTTCAAAGCAATTTCCCAGAAAATTGGTTCCTTTTAAATGTTCTGTCTACACAATGAATAGTATCACTATTCAAGGAAATGACAAAACCAGAAACCTGGGTGACATCCTCACCTTTTCCTCTCCCTCACTTCTGGCACCTAAACCAGTCTCAGAGTCCTTTTGAACAGTTCTCATTTAGCAATCACCTCTTCTGCTTTAGATCGTAACTCCAGGTTAGGATTTCACATTTTCTGCCGAAATATGGCATTAAGCACCTAATTAAAATTCCTTGTTTCTAACCTCACCTCCCTTCTAAACTGTTATTCAGAATGCTGTCAGGAAAACTGGTGTTATTTCCCTATTGTTGTCTTTTCCCAATCATATCATTTCCTTATTTAAAAATCCTTCAACAGCTTTCCATAGCTTGATGAATCAAGTTCAAATTCTTTAGCCTGGGACTCAAGGCTTTTATGCACCTTTCAGAGATGTCCTGCCTCTCTTCCTAGCCTGACTGGTTCCCTTACCCCACGTCTCTCTACTATGGAAACAGTGGGTCATGCTGTTTCTTTCTTTTAAGGCTTTTTTCATTCTCTTCTCTTTTCCCTTTCTCATCTAGCGAACTTCTATGCATTCTTCAAAGGTTTTATGAGCACCCTTTATTCAAAGACGCCCTCCTTTATCTCCCAGTATAATAGAGAAGCCTCTGCTAGGTGCTTCCATATTACCATCTGAAGACAGCTATCCTACCACGGAAATGACGATTTACTTCGCTGTTTCTTCTAGTAACATATGTATACATCTTCAGAGTTGAAACTGTGTATTATTTGACTTTGTATTCCTAATACCTAATCCAGTGCTTGGCACAAGATAGACTCTCAATGTTTATTGAAGAAATAGTTTTATATGGGTGTTCTATCTACAAGGATGGTCCTTTTTTACTTTATAATTCCTTTATGAGTATGTGAAGAGAGATTGTTGCATGGATATGAAGGAAGAGGGGAAGAAAATATAGAAATTCATATAGATCATCACAAAGGATTTATCCTGATGGGTTTCCCATAGTTGTTTTTAGGATACGCCTGGAACTGAACAGGAGTGTAAAAGTAGGAAGCGATGGGTAGTTACTTCATTTGAAAGTCTAGTGTAACGTACTGTATGTTTCTAAAGGGAAATTGTTTCCAAATAATATTTTTTAAAGTACTTAAATAACATGGTATGACAATAAGAGAAAGTCTAAAATTATACACTTTAAAAATATTGAATACCAAAAATCACATACAATTGGCACTCCTAATAGTCGAATAGTTAATTTTCCACGTAAAAGTTTTCCTTCTCAAGGCTTTTTCATAATAGGGTGATGCTCATTCTTCACCTTCCTTGTGGTGTTTTTTTCTTAGTTCTTCAATAATAAAGCATTTCACACTGAGACGTGTAGCTTCCTCAATTGCATTTCTTTAAGAGGAAGTTTACTTGGCCTTAGAGACGAGTCATCAAATATGCTATTGCAGCTTCTTAACAATTTGATGGGTCCTAACCATGAAACTCTAATTTTTTTTCAAGTAGTACCGTATAATGTTAGAGACAAAAGGGATCACAGGTATCATGTAATATATAGATTTTCTGCCAGAAAGTGGTGGGAATGAAGATGGGAGTGGTTTGTATCAAAACATATCGAGAGGGGTCCCAATGGCAGCAAGAAGGCGTCTCCTGGGAAGATCATTCAGGTAGTCAAGCCACACACCCAGAATAGGGTTCCTGCCAGGACAGGCAATCCTAAACACAGTGTATCAGAAGCTTTGAGACCAGCAGGGTTGCATCTCACTCTTCTGTAATTTCACAATATTCTAAGGGAAGTAAGTCACTAGATGTGCTGATGTAGCAGGGTCCACCAGACACTGCACAAATAATAAAAACATTACCTCGGAAATACAGAAGGAAACTTGTGTCACAAGAAGAAACTGAATTTTTCCAGCGTGGAGATCCAGAATAATCACTGTGCTGATGTTTGTTATTAGACAAAAGAATTTTTACATTAGAGGACTTCCAAAATGACAAATGAGAGATTGCACATTAAATGACTTTAGTGAATATTCTGTAAAAAACTGTAGAAAAGAAAAAAAGCATATCAGGAACTTTTTTAAAACATCTATCCCTCCCTTCCTGGTTTCCTCCCTCCTGAGCCCTGAAACTCTTGTACGTTTGGTGGCAGGCGTGAGTGTTAGCCATACGCTAACCATGCAAACAAAATGACTTCCAGGTGATCACAACATCCTCTGCCCCTGCCCTTCTTTTTGAGTTGAGAACTAAGTGTTGCTTTCATTTTCAAGGACACTACCTGAGAAAGGTGACGTTTCAGTGACTTGTCCCGGGTCACCCAGCTAGTTATCATCAAAGCCAACACTAGCACCTCCGTCTCCTGCTTTTGGGGAAGCGTTTCTACTCCTCGCACTGCTTTCCTGGTCTCCTCTTAAAAACCACCTCTTCAGCTCTGAACAATCTGGAGAAATCTTGAACTAGACTCTTTGGCCCGAGTAGCTCCGAGGACGCCCACAGCACTGCTCTGCGGGGAGTTGTCCTGCCTCTCCTCCTCTCACTGTTTCCAAAACGCTCCCAGGACTGTACACGGCTATGGAAAGTCACTCCTGAGAGTCTTTTCTCCAAAGTAGGGCCCCGCCCCATGAGTGTGAGAGCCAGGGCCAAAGAGGGAACTGGAGTAACTATTATTTTTCATCATATCTTTGAATCTAGGGAGGCCTTAAAACAAAAGACAAATCCGTCCTCAAGGGGATATACATACAGCTCCATTTGTGCACGTGCAGTTTGAGAATTAGCTGAGTGGTCCTCCCTGACAATGAAGCAAGCTCTAGGCCTACAGATCACTGCTACCTGGCGCTAGAGAATATAAACTGTAATTCTGAGACCCAGCATTGCCAAGCGGGGTTACTGCATTGCTCTGGAAGGCACAGATCCTGTTTCGGGAAAGAAGGGACGACTTTGCACTTTGAGCATAATCTTGCCATACAAGTCTCCTTCCCAAAGGACGCGTTTCGAGGTTGTATTTTCTTTCTGGCAGGGAGCAGGCCTGGAACTTTCCAAGTGAACCAACTGTCCCCTGCCCTCTCTTTTTCAATATTGTCACAGGTAAGTGAAAAATGGTCTCACAAAGGCTCCGGCTACAAGAAGAAAACCAAACCAAACCAAACACCTCACCCAAGTATTTTAGAAGCCAACACAGGGAGCAGTAAATAGGGCTGGGCATTATAGTGTACTCAGCCCTCATCTCTGCACGGAGAGGTGCTGGGAGAAGCACAACCTTGCAAAGGGAGAAAGCAGAGGGCAGCGGACCTGGGAAAGTGAAGTGGTCAGATGACACCCACCGTGGGATGAAAGGCATTTGGGGACTGGCTCGGTCCAGTGCTGCAAACACAAGGCCACTGTTCAGTACCTGGGGGGTGGCGGGGGGTGGGCTGTCTGGGCCGGCTGGAAGTGGCAGCTGCGTTTTATGCCCTAACTGGGGAGGCCGAGTTGAAACCTCACATCTAACACTTGCCGTTGTTTCCAGCCCATGTGCACTAAGCCACACACACGCAGTATAAAATATCTTCTCTTCGTACTAAAAGTTAACAAAGCAATAAGTGATTGCCTAGAAGGGTAAGTTCTAGAGTTTGCTCTAGCAGGCTAGAAAAACAACAGATGGCCAAGGGTTTGTTTATCCTGCTTGCAAACCACATGATGTGAGGCAGCAAAGCTGTCATTTGGTTTTCAGGAGTTTTGCTCTGGACAGCTCGTGTTCAATTCCAGTGGTTTCTAGCTATGTGATGCACTGGGAGATGTGTCCCGGGCTCTCCCTCACTGCTCTAGCATGATGAGGGACAGCTCATCAGTCCTGGAGACCGAGCGCGTGTGAGATGCTGAGGCAGGAGGGACGCCGAAGCCACACAGGTGGGTTCACCTGCTGCCCTTCCCCCCACCTGTCAGGGTTAACCATGTGCCACCACCTCCCCTCCCGTTGACTCTCATTTTTCTCCTTCATGGTCACTATTTCAGATACCCTTTTCCAAACTTGCTGCCTGGGGTGCAGCGTTTTTTTTCCCCTCCAATTTAACTTGACATCCAGGCCATCCGAGTTTTCTAGAGAGCAGATCTTTTCTGTGCTCAAAAGCCCTCCATCACTTCCATTTATTTGCATAATAAAATCCAAATCCGGTCCAGCCTTCGATCCCTGCCATCTCAGCCATCCCTCTGTGTTCCGGTGTCTCCAAACCCTGTCTCCTTACGCTCCTTGCCCGGGCCTTTGCTTCTATTTCTCACTCGTGAGTTCCACTTTCCCTCTGCACTGTCAGATGTCTCTGCCTGTCCCTTCGCACGAGGAGCTCCTCGAACTGGGCAGGGAGGGAAGGATGTCATCAGAGAATAATGGGAGAGTGACAGAATTGAAAGTAGAAGTCAGGAAGGTGACAGTGACACAGAGATCTTTCACGTGCCACTACTTTGAGATTGCAATTCATCTTTACATAAAATCTAATCTTTGTAAGGCTTATACATGTTCACCAAAACTAAGGTTACATCTGCAATCCAATGTTCTATAACGTGTATATATGCAACGCTCAGCTATAAGTAGGGTATATCCATGACTTATCATAGGATATTATTCGAAATAGACATATAAAAAATTAAATCTGTTGAAAATACTCACAAAATACTCCAAAGGGTTCTATGTAATCGTTCGCTTGTAATATTTGGAGAAAGAGTAAAAGAACATAAAATCTGAACAAATTTGCCCCAATGGATGTTTTAGCTTCCAGATTTGCAGAACGCCTTGTCTTTTGCTTCAGTTCCTTGTTTAAAAGGAAGGAGAGATTTTATACACCGCCTCTCAATATTTATTTATGCAAATGAGACACAAGTCACAAGGCTATAGAGATGAACCCTGATTTATGACAACATCAAGAAAAGAGCTAAAAATAAGTGTGTCTCAGGATGATTCAAAGTGCAATAAGGGAATTTCCAATGATTTGGTAACAAATGTAGCAGCCCGATTCCATTTATTTTTCCAGCAAATGTTCCCAAGGAACATGAAAAATAACAGCTGCATAATCTGAACAGTTAATTTTTCCTGTTAGTTGATTCAACCTTTTGTGTCAAAAAAAAAAAAAAAAAAAGGGAGAGAGAAAGAAAAAAGAAAAAGCAAGAGAATGTAAATAATAAATCAAGTTTGTATGTTAACAGCTTTGGAAACAAAACTTTCAATATTCTATTAGTAGCCAAATATTAATATTCTAGCCATTAAGCCTAATTGCACAGAAACTACACAATAAACAAGATGAATCTATGTTCTTGGTGAGAGATCTATATGAAAATTAGAATTGTAGCACCCTGGAGTTGAAAAGAACATGAGATATCACTGAATTCAGCCTCCTACAATGAGCAAGAATTATCTCCAAAACACTGATCTCTGAATAGACTTTTGCCTGTTCAATACTTATGGCAACATGAATCTCACTACCTCTGTTTTGGTTTCCCAGGGCTGTCGTAACAAATTGCCACAAGTTTAGTGGCTACAAAAATCAGTGATTTATTATCTCACAGTTCTGGAGGCCAGAAGATCGAAGGTGCTCAGCAGGGCTGCACTCCCTGCAGAGGCTTCAGAGGAGAATCCATTTCTTGTTTCCAGTGTCGGAGGTTGCTGGCTTCCTTGGCTTGCGGCCGCATTGCTCCAATCTCTGCCTTCACATTGGCCTCTCTGTGTGTCTCTTAAAAGGACACTTGCCTGGATTTAGGGACTACCCAGATAATCTAGAATGAGCTCCTCATCTCAACATTTTTAACTTAACGACATATACAAAGGCCCTTTTCCCAAATAAGGTAACATTCACAGCTCTAGGAATTCATACCTGGATACGTCTTTTGAAGGGCCACCATTTAGCGCACTGCCACCTCCACCGATACTTCATTTTTGGACGGATCTTATTAGATGGACTTGTGTTGTTTTGAACAGTATCTATGTGTCCTTACAATTTTGGGGTAAATCCAGACCGTGGTCTCCAGGGCTCGGGTATATGGCATGAGCAGAGCCAATCAGATGCCCTCGCAGGGCCTGGGACTCTGGAAGGGGGACAGCAAAGTCAAAGTGGGCTATTATTTGTGGCTGCTGTGGCACGTCCCCAGCATGATGCTTCTCAGAGAGTCCAGTGGCAACGGTGCCCTTGGCAGTATTATGAGGCAGCCATGCCGGGGATAGGGTTTTCTGCAGGCCTTGCCTCTTTGTTTTCCTGTCTGGGCTTGGTTGTCTAGTCTTCCGATAAATGCTGTGAGCTACGCTTTTCAATACATCTTTTTTCCACGTACATTACCAGAGTTTTCTGTGTTGTTTACAGTCAAGAACCTTGGCGAACGGACTCCTATGAAGCTCAAATCTGTTTCTGTGCTGTGGCCACATGAACATCTGAATCCTCCCCTGACGCTGTGCGCAATAAACCCACGTTCTTTTGCATGTAAAAAATTCTTAAAGGAGTTACCATAATTTAGGGAGATTGAGTGGATCCTAAAGATTGTGTTCTCTGACGTGACATTTTATAGATGTCTAGATCAGCGTGGTCAAACTAAGTCCTCATGGACGTGGGTCAAAGCCAGCCCCTGGGCCCCCTGAGTCCTGGTGCAGCACCTTCACTGTGCTGGCATCCCAAAATGTTTGTCATACCCTCTCCCCTCATCCTCACACCTTCCTCCCAAGCCAGAAATCTCCAGATTGGTTGTCCCTGATATAATTCCCAGACCAATTTAGTAATGCTGTTATATTTTCTAGTATCATGTTATTTTATTATTGTGAACAATTTTCCATAGAGACTATCAGTTCTTTTAAATCACGGAGCTACCCTCTGAGACCTTCTGCAAGGAGAACTCTTTTCTAGAAATATCCTTAAGGCTCATTCCCACGGGCCCATGCTCTGGGCCTGCCCAGATCCTCTGTCTCCATCCACAGCCCCTGGTCTCACATGCATCCTGCTTTCTCCACCTCCAGGTCTCCTGCAGTTTGAGTCCCTCCCCCTAGGACACCTTTCTCTCTTCTTTGGTCCTGTACATTATGTGTTATTTTCATGTTAATCACCGCTTCTCAAATATTGATCTTTCCTTCAGGCAACTGCAACCATCACTTTTTGCATTTTGACCATATGCATTTGATTACAGTCAACGTACAACTTTATAGTAGGCTAAGTTTTTTTCCCAAAACTGATTTATTTGCAAACCTTGCCTTCCCAACAAAATTGTAAACTCCCAGAGGGTAAGCATGTGGTCTTATTTCTTTAGTATAATGATGGTTCATAGGTGTTTAAGGGGCACAGTAGACATTTTAATTTTTCCTATTTATAAGCAACCTGATAGTACATGACTTGTAAATATTTATAATATTGCTGGAGCAGGACTTTTCTAATTATAAAAGTTATACAAGCTCAAGAAAAATAAAAGTTCCCTAACTACCCCATCTACTAATTCCACTTGCCCTTAATTTCACCAAAATGAAGGGTTCCATGCATATCCTTTGAGAAATTTTCTTTTCAAACACATGCATATTGTCTCTTTAAATAAATGTAAAATATTATTTGCATTTAAAATCCTTTATAGTATTGCCAAATTGCCCTTTGACTTGTTTGTAGGAGTTAAGAATTTGAATTTCCCAGATCTGTGAGTTCGGTGAGCAGAAATGAGGCACTTAACCAGAGAGAGGAACCCACCCAGCCGCCACATCTCCAGGATGCTTGTGGTTCTCCGGACCTTTTCAATTACACAGCATGTAATGCTCATTTATTCAACTCTTTGAGTAAAGTTTCTCAGAAAGGAAGTCAATGGCTGATGCTGATTATGGCAATGGAGAAAAAAATAAAGATGTTTAAAATAACACTGGTTCCATGGATCATTGATTAACTATTGACCTTTCAATTGCATGTGTGTGTGTGTAAATATATGTATATAATTATATATAATATTTATATAGAATGTGTTCTTCCTATGACTCAGTTGTGAGGTTAAGGTATAGAAATTTACAACTATATAGTGAAACTTCTAATAGCCATTCTAAGCTCACCTATTATTAAAAATTTGCTTATTACTTGCATATTATTTATTGTTCAAAGCCAAACAATATTGAAATATTAACAAATAAATGTAAAATCCTCTAATATTTCAGCCCTCTGAGAAAATAAATACTACATTTTTGGTGCTTCTAGATTTTGTGACACACTTTTAACATCGTATGGATATTTATCTATGTTTTAATCTAGAACTTTTATGATTTTGCTTTCTTTAGGTTTAAAATTCTGATGAACTTGAAAATCATTTGTATGTTTCAGGATAGGAAAAGAAATTATTATTTAGTTTAATTTTTTCCAATGGGTAATCAAATATACTATTTGCTAAAGAATCCATTTTTCTTCCTATTATTTTACAATGTCATCATTATCATATACTCAATTCCATATATCATCAACCATAATTTTCAATCTTTCTATTCCTGAGCTAGTACCAAATTTTGTAATTATTATGGCTTAACAGTCATTTTTAATATTGAGAAATACTTGCCGATTGCAAAACAACTCAATATAAAAGTGAATAAAGCTGAAAGTAAAAGCCTTCCATATAATCCTACTTCCTAGAGATCAACACTGCTCATGGTTTGGTGTATATCCTTTCAGAGTTTTTCACACAATATGTATGCTTACATATGTATTATGTAAATGGAATCACATTCTATCCTGTTTTGCAACATTTTTCACTCAACCATTTATCATGGGTGTTTTTCAAGTCAATGCAGAGAGATACGCTATATGCTTTTAACTGAATATGTCATTGTATGGCTAAGCCATCATTTATTTTACACAATTTCTTATTGAAAGCACTTAGGATTTTTTCCTAATATTTTGCTATTATCAACAATCCTCAAAGTCCCTTTTTAATATATTTTTGTGTGCTGTATTTCTGTAGAATAAATTCTTAGAAATA
The DNA here is from genome assembly GCA_963575035.1 of Avahi laniger. Classification (NCBI taxonomy): domain Eukaryota; kingdom Metazoa; phylum Chordata; class Mammalia; order Primates; family Indriidae; genus Avahi; species Avahi laniger. Next base: position 2,170 of record CAUYSK010049969.1, on the reverse strand, counting down.
AAATTGTATGGTAATGTTTTACATTGTGATAGATATTTCCAAATTGTCCTCCAAAAAGGTTAATTTGTATCTGGTAGAGCACTAGCTGGGAGCCCATTAAGCTCTCCAATGTCCTAGAATTTTTTGGGAAACAGAGGAGGTTGGGAAGAAATAAAGACTGAGAGCAGAGCCAAGAAGGAGATGGGCTGAAAGCTGAGCTTTCTCCTAGGTTGGATAAAAAAGAACAGATAGCAAGAGGCATCTTGAAGGTAGGTTAGGTAACAAAAAAATAATCAGCGTAACTGTGGATATCTCTCCACGGAGCTCTCACTTGGAGTCATTCGGTAAACACAGAAAGAATACTCACAGCGTTGTTGAGGGAGAACTTCTCTAAAAAATGTTCACATAATAACTGTCATGAGCCTTTTGATTTTGTTTCTATAACTGTGGAGCTTTTGGTATCTTTAAAAAAGAATCAATAAAAATTAAACTCACAATGATCAATATAACAAACAAAAAAAATGCCCACTTCTCTGTATGTTAAAGATAAAATGTTTTTTCCAATGTGTTTAAATAAAAATAGTGTTCACCATAAGGGAACGCTAGGATCAATGTAATTTTCTTATATAAATGAATAATTACTTTTCAGAATTTTTACGTTATTTTCTAATCAGCCAGTGATCATACGATATCGTGATTATGATAAAAAGTATTTGAATTAAGATTGGATCTTTTCTCTCTCTCCAATCCTCTCTCACTCTCTCTCTTGTTCTTTCGTTTGCAGTGGTGGTGGGGAGAGGAGTTATAAAGTGCGATACCTCAAAGGAACATGAATCCAGATGTCTGTGATGTTAGGATGGTACTTCCTACAAATGAAAGGGTTGAGAGTGACTCGGGGGCTTATCTTGCAAATTGTGCCAGGGAGAAATGTGCCTGTCCTGGCATTGAGCCCTGGCTGGAAGCCAGAGAGAGGGCTATGGAAAAAATTAAGGTGTCAGTGCTGCAGGCAGGAAAAAGGTATTAGGCAACGTGTCTGCCTGGTTATACCACACACCTGATTTACACCCAGATTGTGAATACTTTACAATAGGTAAAATGCCAATAGTTGTTCCACTAGAGTGGTAAATTTTTGAGTGATTTATCTTCTATATTTTTCAAACATTATATAATGTCTTATTATTTTTATAATAAATAGTTTTGGAATGTTTTCCCGTAATACTTGTGCATGCACTAATAACATAAAATGCTCAATTATAATTTTATACACATTAAAACATGCTAATACTTTTCGAGATGAAGTATTTATATCAATACAAGATAATATTGCCACTGCTTATTAGAAATGATTTCAATGAGATAGACATTTATAAATTATCTAAATCCATACATGCAGCATAGTCAATACAATCTAAATAATGCTTATAATGCAATTACTTTTACTGAAAAGATAGTTTAGTGTTAAAAAATAAAGCTTGTTTAGGTTATTTCTTATTCTCTACACGTTATACATTGGTTATGTAAAAAGGCAGAGTTTTCTACCGAATAGCATTCTTTACGAGATCACATGAACACAAGGCAAAGATCTTCTCCCAGTTTTATTTTGATGGAGAGCTCATCTTAGGGATGTTTCAGCAAAAGAATTCAAGAATTAAGATTTGAAAGCTTTGAAATCTTAATCATTCTTAAGAAAGAACTGTAGATCTTTTAAAGATTAAAAGATTTCTAAAAGATCTAATCTAAAAGATTAAAAGATTAAAGATTGCATCTTTAGAAAGGTAATAAATATCACAAGTAAACCTTGATCAATTAAGGAGGGAAAAATGAGAAAGTCGAATGAGACATTTTAAATACATGTTTTGTAGATTATGAGGACCTCATGGAACTAATACAAATCCGTGGTTGCAGGAAAAAAAAAAAGTAGTGAGAATACAGGCTCTGTTTTACTGCTTTATAGGTGAATGGTCCCTGAGTGGTGGTCTCTGCTCCTCCTGCCTGCCCAGCCCCCAACCTTCTCCCACTTCCCTCCCTCCCTCCCTTTCTCCCTCCCTCCCTCCTTCCTTCTTCCCTCCCTCCCTCCCTTCCTTCCTCTTTCCTTCCTTCCTTCCTTCCTCCCTCCCTCCCTCCCTTCCATCCTTCCTTCCTTTCCTTCCTTCCTTCCTTCCTTCCTTCCTTCCTTCCTTCCTTCCTTCCT
>CAUYSK010049967.1:0-12546 GCA_963575035.1 Avahi laniger | reverse complement strand
CTCCACATCCTCGCCAACATTTGTTGTTTTGTGATTTTTTGATAGAGGCCAATCTCACTGGGGTTAGGTGATATCTCATTGTGGTTTTGATTTGCATTTCTCTAATAATTAGAGATGTTGAGCATTTTTTTATATGTTTGCTGCAGTGCCCCAAATTGTTTATCCGGGTAGCTATGCTGGCCTTTAAAAATCTTTAATTTAATGCAGTTATTTGAGGGTTGATGTATCCCTATAGACATGATATTTATTCTTAGATTTTTATATGAAAGTGCAAAATTTATTGCTTCCTGCAGAATCCACTCTTGTCTACAACTGAAATGGCTAGACCGGTGCTATGGCTCTAGAACAGGCTATTTGAGAGTATTCTCACAGTCTAAAAACTGTATCCTTAGGTGGAATTATGTTCATTGAAGTATTTATTCACATGGCTTTATATTTACATCTTATGATAACTTTGAAATATACAAAATTGACACTCCAAAGCTGTTTGTCTTTTTTTCCCAAATGCTCTATATAATGTCAAGTTATCTTTCCAACCTTGCAGCCTGAGGATGTATTTAGAGTGAATTAACAAAATTAAAAGGGCACCGCCATTTATTTTACAAATATATGCTGTTTTAGAAGAAAAACAAATGATTCAGTAGTATCCTTCCCTTAAAACCTTTTGTTAAATTCTGTCCACAGGATTCTTTGCATTCTGCAAGGGCATTTTGATGGCTTATATCAGATCTATCATGTCACGAAGTCAAACATATTTAGGATATTCAAGCTTTTTGACACATGCTTATCATGTTTTCTAAACACAATGTAATTAGATGATTTTCAAAGAATTTCCTGTATGAATATTCCTTTCAGGTATAGCTATCTATAACCACAATTATTTTTTTGTAATTGGTAAGGAATAATAAATCAAGTAAAGATCTTGTACAGCCATTTCTTTAATAGAAATATTTTTTCAGTATAATATCTTAGAGGGCAGAGTATAACTGAGGTTGTTTTGAACAGAATTAGGTACTTTATTTGTATCATCTATTGGAGCAAAAAGCGGATACCTGTCAGATATTATCAATGACAATAATTTGAAAATAGCCAAACTTATGCACACAACCATGCTGTATACCAAAGTATAGCACGTTCTCTCTGACAGTTATAAGCTTCAACTTAAACTGTTCTTCAGTAATTCTAGTAATCTTCTGTAAATAGTATAATAAACTTGACATTTATTTGTCTTCTAGATGAAATGAATGACCATCAGAGTACACTCTCCTACATCCTGATCAACCCATCTCCAGATACCAGAATAGAGGTGAACGATGTTGTGTAAGTTGATCTCGTATCTCACATAAGGCATGTATTTTCAGAAAACTGCTAATTAGTTTTATATTTTTATTTCTACCATTTTAGCCCCTTTTTTGTGACGTAAGTGCTTAAAAGTCTATGTCTAATTTTTCATAAATGAATGCATTTGATATTTTGTGTGTAATAATGTAAAAAATGTAGAAGTACTTAAAGGAAGGGGTAGGAGACAAGCAAATAGACAAGCATGAATTCTGTGTTTTGTGAGATAATATACCTTTGGTGAAGTAAGAAAAAATATGTGAAGTGATAAGAGAAAAACTCAAAGAAAAAAAACCTATAATATCCCACAGTATCTAGTTCTAAATACCTTAAAGTTCCTAAAAGCCAAAGTAAAATAGGTCAAAACATCTATTAGAAAAAGTTCTATGGGAGTAATTTGATTCATTGAAATACATATATTGAGCATGAAGAAACTAGTTTCTTTGTTCATCCATAAGGGGCAACTCCTTATCTGTTCAAGTTTTATAATGAGATTGCAGCGATTCAGTCACATCTTCAGGCTCCAATTCTAACTCCAGTTCTGTAGTTATTTCACCCCATCTGGAGTTACTTCCTCCACTGAACTCTTGAACCGCTCAAAGTTATCCATGAGTGTCGGAAGCAGCTGCTTCCAAACTCCTGTTAATATTGATATTTTTACCTCCTCCCATGAAGTACAAATGTTTTTAATGGCATCTAGAATGGTGAATCCTTTCCAGATGGTTTTCAGTTTACTTTGCCAATATCCATCAGAGGGATCGCTATCTATGAAAGTTACAGCCTTACAAATGCATTTTTTAAATAATAAGGCTTGAAAGTTGATATTACTCCTTGATCCATGTTCTGCAGAATGGATTTTGTGTTAGTAGGCAAGATAACAGCATTCATTTCCTTGTACAGCTCCATTGAAGCTCTTGGGTGACCAGGTACATTGGCAATGAGCAGTAATATTTTGAAAGAATCTTTTTTTCCTGAGCAGTTCTCGAGAATGGGCCTCAAATATTCAGCAAACCATACTATACACAGATGTGCTTTCATCTAGGCTTTGTTGTTCCACTGATAGAGCACAGATAGAGTAGATTTAACTTGAATTCTTAAGAGCTCTAGGATTTTCTGAATGGTAAATACTCATTTCCCATCCAGGTTTAAGCTTCAGCTAAAAGTCACCAGCTACATGAGCCTCTGCCAAGAGAGTCAGCCTGTCCTTTGAAGCTTTGAAGCCAGACGTTGACTTCTCTCTAGCTACGAAAGTCCTAGATGACATCTTCTTCCAATAGAAGTCTGTTTCATCTACTTTGCAAATCTGTTGCTTACTGTAGCCGCCTTCATCAGTGATCTTAGCTAAATCATCTGGATAACTTGCTGCAGTTTCTATATCAGTACTTGCTGCTTCACTTTGCATTTTTATGTTATGGAAATGACTTGTTTCCTTAATCCTTATGGACTAATCTCTGCTAGCTTGCAGCTTTTCTTGCAAAGCTTCCTCATCTGTCTCAGTCTTCATAGAGTTGAAGAGAATTAGGATCCTGTTCTGGATTAGGTTTTGGCTTAAGGGAATGTTGTGACTGGTTTAATGTTCTATCCAGACTACTATAACTTTCTTCATATCAGTAATAACATTGTTTCACTTTATTATCATTTGTGTGTTTACTTGCCTAGCGCTTTTAATTTCCTTCAGAACTTTTCCCTTGCATTAGCAACTTGGCTAACTAGCACAGGAGACCTGGTTTCTGATCTATCTTGGCTTTTAACATACCATCCTAACTAAGCTTAACCACTTAGTTTTTGATTTAATGTGAGAGACATGCAACTCTTCCTTTCACTTGGACACTTAGAGACACTACAGGGTTATTAATGGGCCTAATTTGAATATTGTTGTGTCTCAGGGAATAGGGAAGCTCAAGGAGAAAGAAAGAGACGGGGGAACAGCCAGTCCGTGGAGCAGTCAGAACACACATTTATCATTTAAGTTTGCCATCTCACGTGGGTGCAGTAAGTGGCAGCCCAAAACAATTGTGATTGTAACCCCAGAGATCACTGATCACAGATCACCATTACAGATACAATAATAAAGAAAAAGTTAAAAAGATTGCAGGAATCACCAAAATGTGACACGGAAACACAAAATGAGCACATGCTATTGGAAAAACAGTGCTGATAAACTTGCTCAATGCGGGGTTGCCACAGCCCTTCCATTTATTAAAAAACACAATTATCTGTGAAGCACAACAAAGTGAAGCACAATGAAACTACCAGACATCATTTGACAGTCAGAAGTAAAATTTCTCTCTTGTTTTTTTTTGTTTATTTTTCTTATTGTGTTGCTTGGGCTGGTCTTATACTCCTGGGCTCGAGTGATCCTCCCAATTCAGCCTCATGACTTGGTGGGATTGAAGGCACACACAACGGTGCCCAAAAATTCTCTCTTAAAACAAATTCTAACATTAGTGAATTATTCTCTATCTACTAGTATAATTAAGAATTATTTTTTATACTTTAGTGTTATCACTTACTACACCATAACCAACCTGAATTTCAAACGAATCCTTTTTCTGCTAATTAAAACATTATCTATGCATAATATTCACCATAACATTTCTTAAATCATTAATTTTATAAAGTCATAAAATATTTAAATTAAAAAGACTGTAGAAATTACTTACATCAAATTTTTAATTTTATAATTGTTAAAAATAAGATTAAGAACATTTAAGTAATGGAAAAATCATGGCTAGAATGTAGTTCTCCCTGATAGAAAAATGACCAAAGTAAGAAATGATAAAGCTACAAAATACTAAAATAAATCATAAAACTTTGATAAGATGGAGGTGCCGAAATAGATCATTATTGAAAAATAATGATGCTTGATTCATCAGCATTCATCATCATAAGCTTCTCAGGTATGTAAATAATAATATAAACCCTACAATTTTACAGGCAAACTAAACAATGAGTCCTTCTACCAATGTTATATACAGAGACAGTTTAAATAGTCTAAAAACTGAACTAATAACAAAGTAAAAATTTAAAGAGTGTGAATTAAGATTAAGATTAGAAAGTTATTTGCTTTGTTTTCTTTTATTAGATATTTAATTCGACCAGATCCACTGGCATACCTTCCAAACAGTGAACCTAGTAGAAGAAACAGCATCTGCAATGCTTCCGGTCAAGACTCTCGGGAAGAAACTCAACTTTGATAAGAAGGAAATAAGAGACTAATTTTTTTTTCTTACAAGGATCTTGCTTGAAACAACAAAAGTGTTGCTGGCATGAAAGAAACTAGATTGGAATATATTCAATTCTCTCATATTTAAAGACATAATCTATTCTCTTAGAAATATAGATCATTTTGAAACTTAATGTACTACTTATTGGTACTCCCCCTATTAATATTTGAAAGATATAAATGGAGTGATTTTGAAACCCTAAATTAAAACAAAAATGTTTAAATATGATATTTGTTTTATAATAAGCCAAACTATATGAAGCCAATATTTAAAATTATTAATGTTTTATGAAAGCAGACAAAGCCTATATTTGGTGCATCACAATGGACATAGAAGATGGATGCTCCCCTTCAAAATTAGATGTCATATTATGTTAAAACAGCTGTTTCATAAAATTGAGCTCATCCTAAATGACTAGTCTTCTCTACATAGAGATTGACCAACAAACTTGTATGGCTGACATTTGTGTAAGAATCATAGCTTGTTTTAGAATACAAATCATTAAGTCATTTTAACCTTTTTTCTCTGCCTTTTATATGATATCATATTCATTAGAATTTGAGATGTTCATAGCATGTTTGATTACACTGAAGGAACTAATATATAAACAAAAAAGAATATTAAGTACCTGGACTTTTTAGTAACTTTGTGTCTAGCACACATTTTATGCCAAGAAAAGTGTACTAAAAAGCAAAATCTATTGTTCTCCTAAAAGAATACCTAGCATACAGAAAATACTTAATATACATTTGTTGACTTAAATTTAATCCAAGAACTGAAACAGTAACTGGATTTCTTGAAATATGAAGTAATTTTCATTAGACTCTTGAGCTTAACATTTTTCATCTATCTGTATAGTAATTTCATTAGAAAAATACTTCAGAATTGACAGAAGAAAATTTATACCTTTTATGGACTACAAAGACACTTCAAAAAGGTAAAGGTCCTCTTTATGTCTTTAGTACTGAAATAATCACACTCAAGAAATGGTGTGTTAGAACTTTGCTCTAAGTTTGAAAAATCATTTAGGAACTATATTTTAACCTTGTAAGGGAAAACCAAAAAATAAAAAGACTTAATTATCCTTTAAATTTAATATAAATCTTGATGAATTTGATGGTTATACATTTAAATATAAATTGATCCTTGGTGACACCAATGCTGTACTGCTTTCTTTCCCTACAGAAATAGACCAGAAAGCACAAGAGAATACACAGGTATTGTATGTATGTATCAATATAGGTAGTTGAAGTATGTTAAAATATTCATATGGATGATCCATTGGCAAATTTAAAAAGATATTTGTCTTCTAATTTTGCATTTTCTTTGTTACTGAATTTGACATTGAGTTTTAGTTGAACAATAAATAGGACATACAGGACTAGAAAGGGACATTTTATTCTTATCATGAAGCAGATAAATCGAAATGAAAATAGAAATTTTTTAAAAAAGATAGATAACTTAATGTTCTCTCAGTAATTCCACAGAAATAAAAGTGTGACACATAAAATATGAAATTAAAGATTATAGCCATTGTAATTTGGCTTATGAAATACATAATGTCTTTTTTTTAGTATTATACATTATCCACATTTTAGATTTACAAGAACACCAAAAGTTTCCCTAAAACAGAGCCCATCTTTGATCAGAGAAGTAGAATTTATAACAGGTCACTTAAAATTGGGAGAATGCCTTAAAACTCAAAGATTGTATGCATATATATGTGTATAGGTTATAAACATGTGAAATATATTTGGTAAACTCATTTTTACATATAAATTGTTAAAACTGAAGGCAGAATTGAAATAATGTATGTAAAGGAGAAAAATAATGAATTTAATGACCTTGTTTCATAGTTACACATCTATAGTCATGTATAATGTTTCCTCGAATCAATTTTTTTTTACTCCATTGCAATTATTTTTAGGAATAAACATAAGATTTATAAATCTTTTATTTCTCCACAAGATCTGAACTTTAGTATTTTTGTGACAGTGTGAAGACTAGGATTTTAAGCTAGGATATGATTATATTTCCTATATAACTAAGAACTTTGTTTCATAAAATTTAAAATAATTATTTTTGACTATGAATATTAGTCCAAATTTAATATTTGACACAATTCATATCAGCTTGCTATAATAATGATAGTTTATTAGTCTATCTGATATTTAAAGAATAAAAAATGCTTATAAAAGACTTTTAATGAACTTTTGCCTTTTTAAAATAATTATACTTGCACATGAAAATAAAACATAAAGTCAATAATAGTTCTTGTAGCCCTGTGGGAATTGGTTCTGTTCACTGTCTATGTACCATTTTGCTACTAATTACACTGAGTTGCTTCAAAATAAATAATAAAATTATTTCTGATGATGGAAACTCTTGGTGTTTATTGCCAAAACTTTACCTGGTTAGATAAATTTCATTTGGAAACTACAAAATTTGTCATTTTTATATTTTAAATTCAAAAATATACATGGAAGTGATCTCTTTGGAAATGGTATCACTGACTAATCTGCTGTTGAATTACTTTTTACATAGTAGATTCGTAATAGATTACACCATGGCAAGAAAGTAGAAGGGAGGAAGGAAGGGACAAAAAGAGTAGAGATAGAAAGGAGGACATGAACAATGGGAAGAAAGGAAGCAGGAAGAAAAAGGAAGGCGGGGGAAAAATACTTAAAGTAGGTACCAGAACAGAAATATATTTTGCAAAACAAAGAACAATGTCCCAATACACTAATTTAAGAGCCAGAAAAGAACTGGGTAGAGAAAAGAAAAATAGTTTTAAGTGGAAAGGTAGACTTTCAGTTCCAGGCAAATGGAGTAGACACATTTCTTTCTCTCTATTCCTCTTGCTAAGTACAGCTAAAACCCTGGCCATTGTGTATAAAAACAGGCATAAGAAGAGTCTGAACAGTGGAAAGAAGAACGAAGACTGAGGAACAGGGACTTGAAGAATAGCATGGTGGTGAGTTTTCTGGGATTTGTTTTTGCCTCTTAATTATCCTGATCTGGATACTGGAAAACCCCAATGAGCCCAAACCAAAAATGCCTCCAGACAAGCCTGCTTTCTCCTTCCAGAGGACGGGCTCCTGCAGCACATGCAGCTGCCAGAGCACCAGGCTCGTGGTGTCTGCAGAGAATGGTTACTGGAGTGGGTAATGTCAGCACACCCAGTGGCCAGAAGTTCCCTCAGCACCCTCTCGGATGGTTTTGTGGTGGAGAGCCTCCAGTGAGAGGCTTCGCCATGAACAGCTTTCTCCAGCACCCTAGAGGGTAAATTACCAGAATGTTCTGCCAGTGCAACACTGTAGTGACTTCTCTGCCATTCTGTCAGTCGCAGCTGTGCCATCTCCAGGGAGTTGGGATTTCAGTCTTGGGGTCTCTTCCTGGAGCACTTTATCTTAGCCCTGAAAATGATGGATGCTCCTTTTATCTGCTATTGCTATATACTTTCAAGTACTCTTTACTTGTTACTAAGCAATCTGGCAGTACTCCACTGCTTCGTTCCAGTTAATAATTCTCTACATAAAATGGCCTCTATCCAAATCGCTATGTGGTTTCTCTCTTCCAAGTGGACTGTGGCTGATATATAATGCATAAATAAGCAGTTCTCTGTTTGATTATATATGCAATAATGGTGATATCAACTTCGTAGGACTGCAAATCTGAGAGACAGACTTTGGACAAATTCAAGAAATTAAATAGCACCTGCTGGGAAACTTTTCAGACAGATGACACAATCATCCTGTGGAACATGAGGCCATTTTTATGTCATTTTGGTCTTCTCTACTTTTTTTTATAGGACAGCTCTCCAGTCTATCTCATTTGGGGGAGCGGAGAGGAGCACATGTCAGCTTTAATTATGTAGCTCAATCTAAGATTATAGCAAATGGTTCTTAAAAACAGTAATTTGGCTTATAATTAAATTCTATGTACTACATTATTATTCCATAAAATTGTATTTTTTCACTTGAATCTAAAAATATTTCAGTAAATAAAGCAATGGTCTATTTTTCTTTTGTAAGGATAAATATTAGAAGTCTTTCCAAAAAAAAAAAAAAGAAATCTTTCAGAAATTGCGCTGTGATTAGTCCAAAGAAATATCGTATAATTCTACACAAAGATTTGTATTTTCTTGTTTTTGTATCATACACAAAATGTTTCATTTAAGTGATACCAAGTTAGATATCTTTGCACTTGGAAATTACATAAATTTAAAAAGGAAACACTTCTAAATTTATAGACTTCCAAATCCTCAATTTGCATGTTATGGGTATTTATATGGATTAAGGAAGTTCGAGAGAGTCATCAGAATATAAAGATTTATTTTTTTCTCTGAAAATTCACAACTGGAACATGACAGAGCCTGTGAGACACTCTCATTATTAGATGTGAGGTAGGTACTGAAGTTGAGGTTTATAAATATATTGTATAGACATATAAGCACAATTAAATACTGCTATGGCAATATTTTTTAGAGTTGTAAGTATGTTTTTTAAATGATTGATGTCATGTTTCAAAATACATTAATTTTCATCAAATGTAATAAATTCCAAATTTTAATTGAGATCGCAGAATGATACTGCCTTCAAAAGATCTGCCAATCTATCTTATGGTTTCACAAAGAAACTGGAATTTTGTGACATAAGGCAGGGCAGGGTTAGCTATACTGCCATAATAGATAAACACCATACATATATAATCTCATATGGTTTAATATGATACTTTATTTTCCTCTGGTGTAATATGCAATGCAGGAAATGATGTAAAGTTTTAGGATCAAAGATTTTATAAATATACATTTATTGGAATAATATAAATATCCAAATAATTGGAATAATGTAAATATAACAGAAATATTTATTACCTTTACCAAGAATTCAAACTTTTGACATAAAATAGGGAGAAAACAATAACTGTTACTTCAATTTTAGATTATTTAAAGTTTTAGGATAAACTTTGGGACTAACTAAGCTATAAATGACTTTATTTCGAAAACAGAATATCTTATTATCACTTTGTAAGGAAAACTGATTTTTAATGTTTCTGGCAAAGAGCATGCTGTGAAATGAGTATGAAATGACAGACATTTCCACTGGAAAACATGTTGCTAAAAATAATTAAGTAGGTGTGCTTAATTTATTATCAGTAAGTAAATGAGAAAAGTTCTTTATTTTGAAACATTTAACATCCTCCAAATTACTGTGGTCAATCCTCATTTCTCACTTTAGTAAAGTCAAGATTTATCTTTGTAAAGGAAACAAGTTGTGATGCAATTTAAGCAAGAGGAAGAATAATGAGTTACATCTGAGTCAGTGTTATAAACTCAGAAGCTTGAATTAGCCAGAGAGTAAATGGTTCTTTTGTCACTTTGGGATATAAAAATTTTAGGGCACATATTTTTAAAACAAGAAATTTGTCTGTTGAAATTTTTCTACCTATTTACCATCATGACATTTATTAGTATTAAAAGTTAAAATCATTTAATAAAATGATTTTATTTTGTTAAAAAGTTAATTTGAGAGACCTGTCATTTTTTTCATGAATTTTGCTAAAATATTGATATTCATGAGCTGTAGATACGAAACTATTGAAAGTGTGTTATTAGAAATCTGCATGAACGATGGGTTAGTATGTTGAAATAGTTCCTGTAGTATTTTTCAAGTTTTTTTAAGCAACAATTATTAAAAGATATTGACAAGATCTTCCTGCCTCATAATTATTTGGACCTTCAGAGCAATCTTTCAATATTAAAAGAATTAAGCTCCTCTGACATCTTTCAATATTCTCTAAAACCCTCCATTTGTTTACTTCTTTATATCAAATAGCCACCACCTCCCCTTGCTAATCTGTAACCTTCCACTTCAACAGTGAGAAACCTGACTCCCACCATCTTCCACTTACGTAAGTCATTGTTCCATTTCAGAAACATATGTAGTGGTTTTAGGTTTGTTAACTATTATCCCCATTGGAAAGAACTTTATAAAATAGAATCCAGTGTTGAAGTATAATTCATTTGCCTCTAGCCTAGAGATTCCACTTACTTCCAAAATTACTTAGGTCTGCTCCATTTGCCCTACATCTTCAGTGAGTTTTTTCGTACATTTGTATCTTAGTCCATTTTGTGTTGCTGTAACAGAATACCTGAGAATACAAATTACCTCGGTAATTTCTAAAGAAAACAGATTTATTTGTCTCATGATTTTGGTGGCTGGAACATCCAAGACTGGGCATCTGCATCTGGTGAGGGCCTCAGGCTGAGTCAGCTTATGGTGGAAAGTGGAAGGAGGGCAGATGTGTGTAGAGACCACATGACCAGAGAGAATGCCAGAGAGAGAAACCAAGGCAGCCAGTCTTTAACAACCTGCTCTTGGAGGAACTCACTCATGTCTCAGTATGGGACAGCGTTAATCTATTAATGAGGGATCCACCCCCATGATGGAAGGACCTCCCACCAGGCCCCACCTCCCAAAACTGCCACACCGGGGATGACATTTCAACAAGAGTTTTGGTGGGGACAAACCATAGCAATTTGTAACAGTTCAATTCTTTGTCCCATAGTGCATTCTGTGCCGGGATACTCCGTATCTTGAATAATGTAACTTGATTTGAATAGATTTTGCTGTATTCTTTAGACTGTAAAATTGTGTATTTTGAAAAATGCACAGTGGCAGGTGTCTGCCATTAAAATATCACATAGGATACTTTAAACCCCTACCCCATGCAGCCTCTTGTTTGCCATCTGTGTAGTTTTGCCTTTTCCAGAGTCTCATTAAATGGGTTCATACAATGCGTATCCTCCTCAGACTATGTTCTTCCACTGAGCAACATGCAAGTAAGATTCATCCATGACGGTTCATTCCTTTCTATGGCTGAATAGTGTTCCGTTTTGTAGGATGTACCCCAATTAGGCTATACATTTCTGTAAGAAAAACTTTCCTCTTCTAACTTTGCTCAGTGTTGGGAGGCCTGCAAATTAACTGACAATAGCTTAAGAGGAGAGACAATACTTGGCCTCTTGTCCCACGAGTATCACTGTGGGACCAGGACAAATGCACCAGAAGCCAGGAACCAGTTCACAAAGAGGCAAAAATAGCTCCAAAGACCATGGACAGGACTAGAATCTGAGCACCCATGAAGGTTACAGTTTTCCTTCGAAACATAAAATCTCTCTCTACAGGAACCCTCATTTTTGATCACAGATAATTAAAGTCAGATTATTCTTGTTTTCAAAGTAAGTTTAATTTTGTTAACTATTCCTTGATTATTTATATAATTGCAGCAAGAATGGTACTGACTACATAGGTCTCTTGAAGTTTGCTTTGCTGGAAGTTTTTATAAGGAATCTCAGATTGGACTTTTAAAAGTTTTATTGAGGCTAGAAGCCAAGCCAAGACCCTAATATCAGATGTCAACTGCAGTACCTGTAGCTTTTGGTGAATTCCTCTTTTCTTGAAGTCCCCCAAATATCTCAAGGTTCCAGGCCTGCCAGGCAATGACCTTCCTTACTCACCTGTCAGGCTGGCAACTCTGTAATCCAGGTATCAGGCTGATTTTTCTCAGAGGGATTTGTAAGTATTAGCTCCATAAATCAAGCTTAGCTGTTTAAAATTGTCTAGTCATAGCTGATCTTTCTTAGAATATAAATTTTTAGTGTTATAACAGCCATGTTATTATTTTCACTGTTGTGGATAGTCTCTTGGTGTGTGTGTTAAAACTAATCCTCCAATCCAAGGTCACTGAGCTTTTCTTTTATATTTTCTTCTAGAATCTTCATTATTTTGCATTGTAATTTAAGTTTGAGAACTCTTTTGAATGAATTTTTGTGTAGGTTGTAATGTATATGTCTACATTTAATTCCCTATGTTTTCCACTTCATTTTTCCCTCCCTTGCCATTTTCGTGAAACACACAGTATAGTGAGTCCATCTCAGTTTGAATTTCCAAATCCTGGCACTGAATATGCTGAACTC
>CAUYSK010049964.1:0-26921 GCA_963575035.1 Avahi laniger | reverse complement strand
AGCCACCTGAGACCCCACCCCTCGGACCACCCCAACTTAATAAAAGTGGGAAAAATCAGGTAGACAGGGCTCAGAATTTGGTGGTGAGATCCCTCTGAGCCCACTGGCGATGAACTTTGACTCTCTGACTGTCCAATTCTCTGACTCTCCGTGTGCCACTCTGTTTGTCCTCAGGACCACCCGCGGTAACACTTGCTATAACAGTCTCTGTCGCAACTACTCAACTCTGCCATTGCAGCAGAAAAGCAGCTATAGACAATATGTAAGCAATTGGGCATGCATGTTCCAATAAAGATTTATTTATGGACACTGAATTTAATTTCATATAGTTTTTATGTGTCATGCAATTGTTTTCTTTTGTTTTTTAAAACCATTTGGTAATGTTAAAACCATTCTTAGCTTGAGAGCAATGCATAAGTAAATGACAGGCTGGATTTGGCCCAAAAGTCATAGTTTGCTAATTCCTGGGTTAGAGTACCCATATTTTCTATCTGAGTTATTTTTACTAAGTCATTTAATATTCCTGAAACTTCAGTTTCTTTATGCAACTGGGGTTGTCAGATACACCTTAGAACCTTGCTGAGCATTGAATGAATATAATATGGAGAGGTTCTGTGTATTCTTGAAAGCACTTTAAAAAATTAAATGCTAGTATTTTAAAATATTAGTAAATAATATATTTGTTGTCATAGTTAATACATTGGATATTCTTATATAAGTGATCAGCCACATTTACGATTGTCATATCATCTAAGAAACATAATTACAAAAACAGGAAACGGAGAACCTGATGCAAAACAACCCTAAATAAAATGGAATTCCATTTTTAACAAAAGAAAGCTCGAACTTGGACTCTACATGTTCCTATTTTCTCTCTTTTAGTTGAGTGGATAAGATGGTAAATAGAGGTCATTTGGGGAGTGAGGCAAAAGTGAAGGATGGGTAAATACTAAGTTCAATTTCTGTTTGAAATCTCTTGCTCATCTAGCTAAGTGTGGTTTCTTCCCCCTAAGATCTCTTAGGAGAGAAAGGTCATTGGTTCTGGGTGATTCGGACATTTACCTGCCACAAGGCAGGACTAGATGATCTCTTAATGCCTTTCTGCTGTCAGTGGTATACATGGCCAGTTACTAACTAAAATTAAACTCAAATTGCTTACCACTGATGAGATCACAGCAAATAACTGCTGTTTGGGGAATACATCCAAGCAGAAGAGTGAACTCTTGTTCAAAATCTTTGACGTCTTACTTTTGAAAGAGCTAGTTTTGCAATTCATTAGAATTTATTATAGATGGAAGCATCCCAGCCTCCTTCTTCGCCTTCTGTTCTCTTAGTCCTCCGGCTGGACAAGGCCAACACAAACCAATTAGAAGGAGAAAAATGAATCCAATCTATAGGGTTTTCTACTTACCTAAGAGCACCTAGGGCCTTGAGCATTGTGATTTAATGCTCTTACGTTTGAGGGATTGCTTTTAATGAAGTAATTATTTCATACTGAATAATAAATTGTGTGTGTCCATACTTGGTGTTACTACCAACTCTTTTCCTTGTTTTCTCTGTTTTCCCCTGTCTTTAGCTATAGGAGCCATTTAAGCCAGGATCATTAGAACAGTTTCGCAGTTTGAAATGGGCCTATAGGCCTCGGTCTCCCACAGTCTAGGCTGAGAAGGTCATGGAAGCCTCCAGTGAGAACTTCTTCAGTTATCTGTTGTACTACATTGAGAAAATCACATGGAAATGAAATCTTGATAATTATAATTGTTTTATTTGTATATTGTTGCTTTTAACAAGACTTGTTGATACTATTTTATAATTAGACAGTGGATTAAAGCTTTTTAAATGACATAATTTCACTCCTTAGAGTTAACTTTTTTTATATGTTGACTATAAAGTAAGAGTTTTGATAATGTGCATTTCTACTTCAGCTAATGCCATTCAAGACAAGATAATTAATCCTACAAGTGGAAACTGGTTAGTACAGGACTGATAAGAGCCGCAGGGAAACACTTTAAAGACATATATTCACAATTAAAGCAAATAAAAGGGTGAAATGTTTCAGACATGTGGCCGACACAGGTCTGACCTTTCAAAATGTAAACATATATTGTTTAGTGCAGTGTCTCCCAACCTGCCCTCAGACTTCTCGGGAGCTGGGAAGGGGTGCAGTAAAACTCTCAAAAGTGTTCAAATCTATTTCAATCCACCTTAATTTAAAATATATGAAAAATGGTATAGATTAGACCTCACTAGTTGAGATTATCTTTCAAGAAAGGCAAAGTCCATCCATCCATCACAGCCATAGAGAACTCCCACCCACGAGTGAAGAACACTTCTCAAGTCTTATTTACCCAGCTTTTATTTGGAGGTAGGCCCTATGCAGGGTGCTTTACATTTATTATCCATAATTTACTCTTCACAAAAAAATACTGCAAAAATGGATGCTCATATAAAGGTGTTTGTTACATGGTTCTCTATTTTTTTTTTTTATTTAACAAGGCCTGTCACTTCAGAATGTATTTTTTGATTCTTCAAAAGGAAGAAGGAAAGGGAGGAATGATGGGAGGAAGGAAAGGAAGGAAAAGGAATCAAGGTGCAGAGATCAGTAGCTTCCCCCAAGTCTACACAGTTAGAAAGTGACCAAGTCACATCTGTCCTTGGAAGCCTGAACTCTTCCTACCTATCCTGCTGCTTCTCACACTTTGTCTTTCTAGGAAATCAGGAAATTGATGAGGTTGACTCTTAGAAATCAATGTTTTCCTTTCTCTAAAACACAAAGTGGTGGATCTGAATCTTAAGGGTTGATTCTTGAACATCTTAACACCAAAGGATGGAGTTTACATTCCAGTGAGACAATAAATATTGGGGCTGCAGAATATCCACTGGACGTGTTACACACTGACCATGTATTTACTTATAAGAAGCTGCAGTACAACAGCAAGATCTCAAAGTTTGAGCAAAACACCTGGCTTTAAATTTTATTTATATGTCTTTGAGCAAATCACATTTCCAAATCTCAATTTCCTCACATACAAAATGAGATTATGATTGGCAACATCCTTAGTCATCAGGAAAATGTACATCAAAACCACAATGACATACCTCTTCACCCCTACTAGGATAGCTAAAGTGAAATAGACAAACAATAAACATGTTGGCAAGGATGTGGAGAAATTGGAACCCTCAAACACTGGTGGTGAGAATGTAAAAATGGTGCAGCCATTATGGAAAACCATTTGGCAGTTCCTCAAAAATTTAAGCATAGAATTACATATGACCCAACAATTCCACTCCTAGGGATATACCTAAGAAAATTGAAAGCATATGCCCACACAAAAACTTGTATGCAAATGAATGTAGCAATGTTATTCATAATAGCCAAAATGTCCTTCAACTGTGAAAAGCTAAACAAAATGAGGTATATCCACACAATGGAATATTATTCAGCCACAAAAAGGAATGAAGTACTGCCACATGCTACAACATACATGAACCTTAAAAACATTATGGTGAGTGAAAGAAGCTAGACACGAAAGAGCACATACTGGTTGCCAGAGGATAGGAGGGTGGGGTTTGGGGGGAAATGGGAAGTGACTGCCAATAGGTATTGGATTTCTTTAGGAGTTGGTGAAAGTGTCTTAAAATTGACTGTGGTGATGGTCACACAACTCTGTAAATATACTAATGTACATTGGATTGTACAACTTAAGTGAGTGAATTGTACGGCATGTGAATTATATCCTAATGAAGCTGCTATTGACAAACAGATTGGGAGCGTGAGTTGGAGTTAGACTGCAGAGACCTTGACTGCCATGGGAAGGCATCTGGACTCTACCATTGTCCATGGGCAGCCATCAAATTTTCAAGGAATAGGGTCACACAGTCAGATTTCTGTTTGAGAAAAACTACTGTTTTAGCCATGTGGAGGTTGGCCGGGAGCAAGGAAAGACTGAAGCAGAGAGAGCAATGGAACCTGCCACATTTGCAGGGGAGATTTTCTGAAGGTATTAGTTTGTGTTTTGTCCTCATGGTGTATTTTCCTCCATTTCAGAAAGGTAAATTGTCATCTCTTCATTAGCCTAGAGAGGTGTGTGTTGCAGACACATACCTCTAAAGTAGAATTTGTGTGGAGACAGCTCTCCAAACAGCTCCCACTCCTTGCCAAAACAGGTTACTGTCTTTCTTTTTCATTACAGGTGATGTGATACCTCACTGTGGTTTTGATTTGCATTTCCCTAATGATTAACAATGCTGAGCACATATTTTCATGTGCTTATTGGCCATTTTATATCTTGCTGAAGTGGCAGTTTTACAATAAGACATTGATTCCTCTGATCTCTCAAAGTGGTTCTCATGCCAGGCAATTTTTGTCCCCCAAGAAGGGTTTCCAGGTAAGATACAGATACACAATTCAATTTGAATTTTAAGTAGATGGCAAATAATCTTCTAGTCTATGTATGTCCCAAATATTGCATAGGACATATATATATATATAAAAAATTATTAGTTGTTATTGGCATCTATTGTGCAGAGGCCAGGGATAATGCTAAACATTCCATGGTGCACAGATAAGTTCCTCACAACAAAGAATGATTCTGCCCCAAATGCCAGTAGTGCCAAAGTTGTGAAATCCTGCCTTAACCATTTAATGAGAACGGACTCTATGCGATTAATAGATTCTGCTGGGAGAAAGCGCTAATGGTCTCAGGGAAGGGAAGGTCTCTGGGACAAAGAATGAGAGATGTGATCTGGAGTGGGAGTCAACCTTATTGACTTCTTTTTCAGTGATGTAAGGCCTACCTTGGCCACTCTGATGGAGAGTCATATGATAGGAGCTCTTTGCAGGCAGGAAGGGACCCATTTGGGCACCAGAGAAGCTATCACCAAACGGGCAGAGCCTGCAACAGCTCTGCAAACCAGAGCAGAGCCTCTCTGGCCAGAGCCCACAACAGTGGGCACCGCCAGCCCAGACTCCTACTCAACCCACAGGGATAAGGAGGCCCCCATGCAACTCCATGTGAAATGAATCCACTTGGTCTCACAGCAGGCAAGCTGAATGAAAGATTGCTCTCCCTTCCCAGTCAGAACTGCCCACTCCGTACATTTTGCCATTGTCTCTCAATTTTCTCCTCTCTTACCCCAAACACGTTATAGCGGGTACCAAGCTAGCATTTATCAAATTCCTTTGCACGTGGATCGTTTCCACTAATCTCATGAATGTCAGCTTCTAGTCCCTCACTGAGCAGAGATGAGAAGTTAGACGACTTGATAAACCCAAAACCCCAGCATCCAGGTTCCTAGAATATTCCTTCTTAAAACCTGCCTCTGTTTTGTACTTTATTTGCCATTATTTATGCAGCATCCCTGTGGTAGATGGGTTCACGCGAGAAATTCCGTGTGCAAGAAAATGAGCAACTCAGTAATTCAAGTGTAACTCCTGAACCGTATGAAGTTGCCTCAAGCAGTTCTGTCAAAAATAATTTCATTGCTCAGAGCCACGTTCAAATTCCAAAAATGTCAGACAGTTGTTTCCTTCCAGCGACAAAAACAAGCACGAGGCTCGTCCATGTAGAAAGTACCCGCTGCTACTCATGCTATGTACATTCTATTGAGCCATGTTGGGACTTTTATTGTACTGGTATTCGTGGCCATGTTCCAGGAGAATATTTGCCTTTTGTTTCACGAATCTGCCTCAGAAAGCTGAGAAGATACCCAGAATGACAATCGGGTTTTGAAAAATAAGAATCAGGTTAAATTGCTATTGATGAATCTATTAATAAGAAGAATTGGTGCTGTGCATAGAATTATTTTAAGAAAATAATTCATAATTTCTCTTTTTTAAGCTTGCTTTTTTTTCTTCAACTGAACATTTTATTACTGGCTGCCTCAGCGGCCGCATGTTTCTGTAACATATTTAGACGGTTAAGTATGTGTATTATGCAGTAAGGAAGCAGAGCTCTGGTCCTTAGAACTGCTCATAAGCAGGTATTTTTTTTTTTCCTTCTAGAGAATAAAACATTTGATGGGGCATGAAAGTTGTTACATAAATCCACTCTCTCTGCTCCCACTGGCTTTCTCTTCGTGACAGCCACACCCACTGGGAGAAAAGGTGGTTCTGAATCCATCGCAGGGAAACTGCATTCCACAGTCAGTGTGTGCACCGTGGGCTTGTATGCCCGTACGGTCACATGCCTTGGCAATAGCTTCCTCTTGCATGCAAACTCTCCATCTGCTATCTCACTGTTTTAGGACTCATCAAAATAGGAGCAACCCTGCCTTTGTCCTGATGGCATCTTCCTGTTATTGCAATGTGATGGATATTATCAGACACCAGGGGTCCCTTTATCGCCATCATATGGAACGTCACTAGTACGAAAATGTTACCCAGACTACTCTTGCCTCTGCTTGAAGGTGAGATTCTTCCCTGCTTGAAGGGTCCTGGGCCCTGGAGAAGGTGACTCTCTGCACACAGGGGCTGATGATCCAGTCTCCCCATTCCCACAAGCAAGATTATGGCCCCAACCAGGCCCACTGTTCCAAAGGCTGGGGCTGGTGCATCTCCTTTTATTGTGGTCCAGGCGTAGATAATTTTGATTAGGCTGTTTAGTTTTCCATAGACCTTAGGTCAATAACCACACAAATCAATTATAGTTCACACTAGAATCTACCTTGCCAGGAAAAAAGTTCTTGACACTATGACAGTAAGCAAAGCATGGCCATGCTTCCTCATTTTAATTTGAGTGCCACCTCCAAGGAGCAGTGTTTCCAACTCTGTCCCTGAGCACAAAACCACCCACTTGGGCATAATCTGTGTTCCCCTTTTAGTCCTCCCCCTTTCATCTGCTGCAAACAGAAAGAAAAATCTAGTTATCTGAAGAAGATTCTTCCTTGACTGTATATAAATCTGCCACCTTTGGATAATAAAGGAAAGGGAAAGAAAAAATGAGTGTGCACTTTAAAAGCCTGGTGGAACAAGCAGAAGGAGCTCTCAGGAGAAGGGGATCGCCTCCAGCCCCCAGACCACCCTTCCCTGCTCTCACCTGCGCTTCCCAAGAGATGCTTCTGCCAGTGAACAGGGCCAATCGCAAATGGGATAATGCCAAGACTGAGGGAGGAGGCGATTTGCAAGATCAGTTCCACTGAGGTAGACCGAAAGGTGAAAGCCCTGGGGCTATGCTGTTATGATCTGCAGGATGGGCTCCAAAGTCCATTCTAACTAAAAATGGTGGCAACAGATCCCCTGCCCTGTATGTTCTTGTGCAAGGGACCTCATTCATCACAACAGACAATGATCAGACAAGGACTGTGTGTGCATTTCAAGAAGGCCAGACTTCAAACACAGTCTCAACAATCCATTCTTTTTAGAACATAATTAAGAATCGTCTTCAACTGCCCAATTTCCTGTTTTCTTCTAATCAGCCTCTTAAAAGACAGTACTGTATTCCTAAAAGCAGAATGTGAGAAGCACACAGAGTTCTAGGAGAGATGGCACGATTGTTAGGAGGGCTTAAAAGACGGAAGGAAAGGGCAGGGGATGGCCCCTGGGCCTGTTTTGACAGGTGCCAGGAGCCAGGAGTCACTTAGGACAAAGTTCACCAGTTGGAGAACTTTCTGTTATGCTTGAGGGCCATCCACAATGGCTGAAAATGTAACAGGCCTGGCAGTAAAAGTGCCGTATATATAGGAATGTGGAAACCAAAGCCACAGGCAAAGCATTCGCCCATGATGGTCATACTTGCCCAGTTTGCCATAACATTACATAGCATATGTAAATTAGAATTGAATACACTTTTAGTAGGGACACAGATCTGAAGTTGTGTGAACACTAAATAGAAAAGAAAAGATACTGTAATTTAAAAGTAATACCCTAGACAAGGAGCTGAGATGAAAAGAAATGAACACACACAATAACAATCCACATAAGCAAGTATATGATCATTGCCTGTTGGCAAGATCCTTGGGACTCAAACTACAAAGACCCACTTCTGCAAGAAGAAATGGATAGTTTTGGTTCTCTTTTACCTTGCAAGGTATAACAGGATATCCTGAGAAGACAACTCAATAATCTTAGAAACCACAGGGGCTGGTTGGTAGAAAAGGGCATTTTGAAATGGTCACTTTCCCATTGGTTTGTTTCTTAATGTGTATTTCTGGATTTGTTTTTACTCCGAAAGGCTAATTAGATATCACGTGTGCATTACATTGCTTACAATCTAAGTTTCCAAAGGGCAAGGACAGTTTCATTTTCTCTTGCTGTGACTTTTCCTTGTATAAGGACTTTACTCGATGATAAGTAAAAGCCAGTATATTTCAAGAAAATCCATTCTAGAAGCTCATACTTCTTCATTTACCTTATTTTATTTTTTCATTCTGTACCCCTCAGGTCTTAAAATCCTGTCCACTGGAATGGGGTCTAGAAGGGACAGGGCAGTGTGCAGTCCTGGGTGCAGCAACTTGGTGGAAGGTCCTGAGAAGCCAAGGCGACAGGGGATGTCAGTGTCTTCCAATGAACAGAGAATGCCACAAGATCAGGGCATCGAAACTGGCTGAGCAGATTTCTTACAGATTCTAAAATAGTCAAACTCACAGAAGCAGAGAGCGGAATGGTGGCTGCAGGGCAGGAAGTGGGGCACGGTGGGGGGCAGGATGGGGAGATGTTGGTCAAAGGGGACAAAGTTTCAGTTAAACAAGGTGACTAAGTTCTGGGGGTCTATTGTACAGCATAGTGACTACAGTTAACAATACTGTATTGTATACTTGAAATTTGCTAAGAGGTAAGATTTCAAGTGTACTCACCAAAAAAATGAAAAGAAAAGAAAAGAAAATGGTAACTATGTGAGGTGGTAGATATGTGAATTAGCCTGATAGTGGTGATCATGTCACAACACATACATCTATCAAAACATCAAGTTGTATACCTTAAAGATATACAATCCCAATTTATCAACTATACCTCAATAAAGCTCAAACAAAAAAATCAACTGAACAAATTTCTTCACAATTTTCCTCAAAGCTGACCCTGCTTTAAACACATCAAAAGCTCTGGCCGGGCGCGGTGGCTCACGCCTGTAATCCTAGCTCTCTGGGAGGCCGAGGCGGGCGGATTGTTTGAGCTCAGAAGTTCAAGACCAGCTTGAGCAAGAGCGAGACCCCGTCTCTACCAAAAATAGAAAGAAATTAATTGGACAGTTAAAAATATATAGAAAAAATTAGCCGGGCTTGGTGGCGCATGCCTGTAGTCCCAGCTACTCGGGAGGCTGAGGCAGGAGGATCACTTGAGCCCAGGAGTTTGAGGTTGCTGTGAGCTAGGCTGATGCCACGGCACTCACTTTAGCCAGGGCAACAGAGTGAGACTCTGTCTCAAGAAAAAGCTCTTGACCCAAGTTTAGAATTTCCCGAGTAATGTCTCCCTGTTCCACATGGCTCCATAAAAGCAACTAACACAGCATTCCAAACATCGATGAATGAAAAAATAGTTTATATTTTAAGTGTAATTCTGATAATACTGTACATATCTTTGCTATCACAGGGCTCTTTCTTTTTTACAAGCTTAGCATCAATGAATGGAGTTGGCAAGATGGTGAGAATAGGAGAGGTAAAGGAGTAAGAGATTGGCAATAAAGATTAACGGTCCTGTAGTAAACGTCCTATGTGGTACTTAACGATTAAAGGGTAACAACAAAACAAAGGATATAACGCAGAAGAAAAGTATGTTAAAAAATTCAGACACACTAAAGAGGGAAAGGCAATTAAGGAGGTGCTAAACCAAGCAGTGTAACTCAGGCAATTAGTGCTAGGTCACTGGCCTTATGATAAACAGGGTTTCCAAAACCGCTGCAGCACGCCTTGCAAAGTTTGTATCTCCCGTTTGGTTGGGCACCACAGCAAATGCCAACGCAGTAACTTTGCCCTACAATGAAATCTGTGTATACCAGCTCTGCAATGGGCAGAATGGCTTAAAGAGACAACTTTAGCTCCTTCTATGATCAGGTAGACCATAATTTTGCTAATACCTCCATATTAGAATAAAAGAACAGAAAAATATGAGACAGTCCTTTTCATGAGTATAAGAGAAAGTTAATAGTTCCTGTGAATACCTTACACTAAAAATTCTTTTAAAAAGATGAAAAAGTTTCTATTTTTTTAATATAACACTACAACCTCCCACAAAAAAAAAAAAAACCTAAATAAAAAAATACAACCATGAGTGAAAGCTTTGCAGAATTGTAACAGCTTTTTCTTGGTTAAATTGATTGGGAGAGCAACATTATAAAATGACTATTAGGATTCATTGTGCACAACAGAAAGTGCTGAAATGTCAGCAGACTATATAGCAAAAAGTAATGGGTTCTGAACCCCTGTTAGTCAAAAATGATTTTGTTTCAAATTAGAAATTGATTTTTTTTGGACACAAGCCTGTTCCAGGCTTCCGGCTTCTACAGCTGGGCCGGGAGAGATTAACCTCCACCACAGCAAGGGCTGGCCTGATGATACCTTTCTCAAAGTGCCTTTTTCAATTGCTGCTTTCTATTGTTGCTGTGGTCTTAACCAATAACACAAGTTATTTGTCCTTTTGCTATTACACTGTATTGTTCTCATTTTGCCATTTTATCTTAGTGCTGACACACAACACAGATTTGTGGCAAGTTAACAGAAGACTATGTTAAGCCTTGTGGTGTAACCACCACACCAATTTTGACTGGTTCCCCACTCTCCAAAGTGCAAAGATTGAGAATAGAAGAGGCTGAAGTAAGAGTTTTCCATCTCTGAAAAACTACTAACAGAGAAAATCAAGAAGATTCTATCTCACAGAGTAAGTCTCCTCAATTTCATTTTTGTTTTTGGTGGCAATGTCTAAAGAGCAGCTTCTAAGCTGTCTTAATGCAATGGAGGGCTGCATAAACTTTTGCCTTACATCAAACAAAATGTACTTTGGCTTTTGTTTCAAATTGTGGATAGTCTGCCTGCTGAAGTTTGGACTAATTATCATCTCCCAATTATCTAGGAGAGGATTAAACAATTTCTAGATTAGTCATAATCAAAACCAAAAAGCATGACAGAGCTAGCATGGCAGCAGAGAGAGAGGTACACCTGCAAGATCTTCTCACAAAGCATTGCCCAATCTTTAATAAATAAATGTGAGAATGGCTACAGAGATTACGAAAAGGTGGTTGCTTAACACCAGAGGTAGAAAGGTGCTACTCTAGTGGACAAAAGAGGTAAATAAGAAGGAAATCAGGATTACTGGTTGTGAGCAGGAAAAAGAGGTATCTGGGAAAGAGGTGTGAGCAGAAGGGGGCTCAGAGACCTTTCTGGCCCTCTGTTTCCTGTACATCTTTTCTGTACAATGAAGCTCAGGTTCGCTCCATTCTCCTCCAAAGTCATTCCTTTAAGGACGCCAGGATACAATAAGCCAAAAGCCACTCCAGGAATAACTTGGAAACACAATTAAATTTGTTTCACTTGACACTTCACATAGTTATTTATAATTGATTTGTTTTAAAAATCTACCATGTATACAATAGGAAGTATTACTGGCACTTACAAGATTGCTGGGCAATATAAGCTTTAGACTTGGGAGGTTTTGTTTTAGCCACAATGTGGAGTTGTCCATGACCTCTCCTCCACACTCCCCCCGACTCCAGTCAATTGAGGATTAACTGTAGTTGGAAGGGTTTACTTTTCCAGGAGAGATTTATGTTCAATTGCTTGCCCTCTTTACTAACTTTGAACATTATTTTGTGTCTATGACCATATTTACTGCTGAATAATTCTTAAAGTTTGCTGCTTGCAAAAAGAGGGATAAGTTGGATACAGTTTCTCATACCAGTATTCTAAGAAAAATGAAGATGCATTCCACTCATCTAGCAGGTGTGCTTACCTGTGACCTAGCAGGTACATATAAGCTTGTAACACGTAACTCTTTCTCCTCATTGTAGGAAATCATCTGAAATTCACTGGCTAGAGCCGCCAACAATCACCTTCCCCCAATAGCTTCTCATTTTGCTACTACAGATGCTAAACTTACCTTTTGGGGATCTATATGTATCTTTCTTCTGACACGTCCCCAGGGCATCATCTTCCATATGTGACTGAAACCCAACTATCTTCTTCTCCCTCTTGTTCTCTCCACTGTTCAGGGAGTCTTGGTGCTTTTTAATGGATGGTGATGTTCCAAGCAGCCAGCCATTGCATTTTGACTTTAATAAACTAAAAGAACAAACATGAATGAACTGTAGAAAGCATAGAAAGTGATACAGATCATAAAGATATTTAAATTCAGCATGAGTTGAAATGCAATTTGTGACAGTAAGAACTTTCTTTTTCCTATTTCTTTTATTGCGGTGTAATTTAAATAATTTACACAAGGTCTATTTTGTGTCCTACCACAACAATTTTGGAGAAGAAATGGTCTTCATTCTCAAAAAGCTTACATTTGGAGTTGGGGAAATAAGACTCAAACTGATGAAACAGCTAATAAAGCCACAGAGAGTATGACTAAGAACCAGAATATCTATAGAAATAAAAAGTATGCTAAAACAAGATTTGCATATCTAAGATGTTTTCCAAGTACTAAAAATGAACATTAGGGATTAAAATATCACCAATGTACCTAAAATGCATTTGTGTTTCTCATTTTCAATTGTTATTGTATTTACATGTACCCAGAATATGTACGGAGTAGTGCAATAGGACTCTGTCCTTACATAATCTCATTAAAAAGTCAACAAGGCAAACGTGGAATAAAAGGCATTTTAATGAAAATTAACACACGCACATATATGTTTTTTTTTCCTCTCTCTAATAAACTGTGTTCCCACCATTAGCACATTTTATTACAACATTTTATTATTTTAGGGAAAAATACTCAGAGGATGTGTTATCCCTCTCACTATTCTGCCAGCCTGTTCCTTCTAATTTAAGTTCACCATGAACTCCTAACACTTTGGTTTTGTCTTCTTCATGACCATAAACAATGTGAAAATTAAAGTTAAGAAGACTGGGAAACCGGTAGAGGCAGCTACTCAAAAAGGAAGATTGTAAAAATTATGATGTTTAAACTCCCTAGAAGCAGAGCGAATCTTTAGACAACAGTAAGTTGAATGGACTATTACTAGGCCAATTATTATTCTAGGTGGCCCTTGATTAGGATTCAAATTATGTAAGCTTATATAAATATCACTGGTTTGTGTTGATCAGAATTTTTAGCAGTGTTTGCTCATATCATAATTTATTAATAAAAACCAAGAAATTACATGGATTTGTGCTCAAAGTGATATAAAAAACCTAATATTTATATGGCTTTATATGGGCATAATGAAATATATTAAATTTTTTTTTCTTTGAGACAGGGTCTCTTTCTGTTGCCCTGGGTAGAGTACAGTGGCATCGTAATACCTCACTGTAGCCTCAAACTCCTGGGCTCAAGTGATCCACCTGCCTCAGCCTCCCGAGTAGCTAGGACTATAGATGTGCACTACCATGCCCAGCTAATTTTTTCTATTTTTGGTAGAGACGGGGTCTCACTCTTGCTCAGAGCTGGTCTTGAATTCCTGAGCTTAAGCAATCCTCCTGCCTCAGCCTCCCAGAGTGCTAGGATTATAGGTGTCAGCCACTGCACCTGGCCCTATTAAATTTTTATTCTTTCCTTTTTTTAAAACAATTTTTATCAGAACACAGAGATCATTTCCCTGTACAGACCCACCAGCAGATGTGCACCTTAGGTTATATAACTTCTACTCATGGGACAGGAAAATAGAGAGAATAAAAGTACCTCACTGCGAATGTTGTATAAATTTACCTTAACCCAGAAGCCCCAAACCCAGGCAAATTCAACAGCTACATCTCTTCTCGTTCTTGTAAAAAAATTAATGTGACCATGACCACTGCCTTCCCAGAAATTCATTCATTCTCAGCTCAGCAGAACTCCCAACACTAGCCAATGCTGATCGCTCCCAATACTGATTGCTTCCTGCTTCTCACAGCATTTTACACAGAGGCTTTCCTGACCTTTATTCAAAACCCCATCCTGGTAATCCTCCATCTCACCTGGGAAGTTGGCTTCTAATTTTCCTAAAATAAAGATGATTATATAAAAAAATTTCTTCCTTCATTTATATTTATTTCCATATTTGCCTATCAATTATTTCCTCTCTTAATGTCTCAAAAGAAAATTGTGCCTTTTATTTACATTCTTGATACCATCTTGACCCAGGCTCTCTTTGACTATGGCCTGTCAAATGTTTCTTTTTCTTATAACTTACAAATTCCTTCTCTCAATTGGATTCTTTCCTAGGATTTCAAACAAGATCAGACCTTCCATTAACAAAAACCTAAACCTAAAACCAAAAACTCTTCCCTTAAATGGGAAAGTATAATCCTACTCAGTGTCAGCCAGGGTGTGGGGGACAAGAGCACTTGAATACACTGTTGGAGGAACTGCAAGTTGGTGTCATCTTTTTGTGGGTGATTCGTCAACACAGAATAAAAATGCCCCTCCCTCCCAACAATTCTACTTTTAAGAATTTATCCTATAGAATTATGTGAACAATAGCCCGAGAATATTTGTCAAAAGTTGGTCAGTGCAGAATTATTTATAAGAGTGAAAAACTGAAGGCAAATATCATCCAAAAGGAGAATGACTAAATTATAGTACATATCCATCATAAAAAACATTATTCAGTCATTTAAAAGAATGAGGTAGTTCTTTATACTGATGTGGAGAAGCTTCATGACATGCTATTAAAATAAAATAAAAGCAATTGGCAATAATAGCATATATAATGTGATCTCATTTTTATAAAAGCAAAAATATACCAAAATATTTTTAAAGTTCTAGATGGATAAATGACAAACTAGAAAGAAGTAGAAATAGGGTGACTGAGGGGAGACTTTTATATTTTAATTTATATACCTCTGAATGTTTAAATTTCTTCCAATAGGCATGCATTTTAAAACTAAAAAAAAAAACCAAATTCACCATTTCCCTTCTATTACCATTTCTTTTCTCCTTTGCTTCTCTGCTGAAAGTCTGAAAATTAACTTATTCTAACATACCTACTAGAAATACTTTATAAAGAACAAATTGAAAGGCCCTTACTCTTTTAAACAATCTTGTTTATTACTAGACCACCCCACAGCAATTGACTTCTTTCTTAAAACTTTTTCTCCCTTGGACTTCATAATACATTATCCTGATTGGTTTTCCAGTTTAAGGAGGTTTCTACTCATATTCTTTTACTAGGAACTTTGCTTTCTTACCCTTAAATGCAGACATTCCAAAGGATTCTGTCCCTGTCCTTCTATTCCCACTTAGCACTTTCTTGGTGATCCTTGTCACACTTTTACATCTTCAATTATGATTTCTAAGCAGATTCCTCTAGGAACTGATCAAGTATCTGATGAAAAGCTGTAAAGGGATGCCTTGTCCTGTCTCCCAATCCAACTCATGCTAAAGCAATGCATAATATTCCTCTTCAAATGACTTCCTCCATCTGTTTCCATTCTTATTTAATGATGTCATCCTCCCAGTCACTCATGAGAAACCTCAGTTGTCTCAAATTCTGCTTTCCTTATTCCTGTTCAATAAATTGCCAAATCAATCATTCATTTATATATTCATCAGATATTTACTGAGGACATACTTTATTGGCCTGATTTGTGCTATGGAGCTGGGGTGGGCAAAGAAAGGAAAACAAACATATATTGAGTACTTGATATATGCTAGGTACTGGGTAAAAACATGAGCGACACCTGGTTCCTGTTCTTAAAGTGATTTTAGTGGTGGAAATGGAGTTTTTAATACCATATGCTAAATGCAGTAATTGAGCAATACATAGGATGTTAAGGGAACACAATGGCAGGGCACCTAACTTCACCTGCATAACAGAAGGGAGATTCCTGAAGCATTCAAACTAAATCCTGAAGGAAAAGTAGGGGATAAGGAAAAATGAAAGGATGTTATAGGCGGAAGAAAACAGTATTAGCAAATATACCAACAAGTAAAACTTCACCACATATTTTTGGCAAATTAAATAGCTTGGTATTGTAATAGCATCAAGTCTGGGGTATGTGGTAGGGAGAAACAGAGGTGAAGCAGGTGAGATGGGGCAGGTCAGATCATGAAAGGTTTTGTTTCCGTATCAAGGATCTTGAACTCTATCTTGTAGGCAAGGTGTAGTCACTGTAGGTCTGTAAGGAGAAAAATGACATTATCCAACCAGTATTTTTGAAAAACTACTCTGGCATCATTTATAGAATGTGTTAGATCCGGTTCCCCTCTGCCCCAGGAACAGAGAGGCAGAGTCACCGAGGCTGCAAATGGCAAAGGAGTTTATTGGCTAGCTCGAGCTAGGGTCCAAGTCCCAGAGCACCAACACAGTGGCCTCCCCTGTGAACCAGGACCCCGCTCTGGGGTAAAGGTGAAGCTTTTATACTTTCTTTTGCACACGACACCGGTGGCACACGACACACAGGTTCCACACTACATGCTGGGCATACTATTCCCCCTCCCCCCTTAGTCCATTGGTTCCTTTGAAAGTGGCGGATTGTTTCGGCTCCTGACTGGTTGGCTTCAAGCCTCGGGATTTTTAATTTTGGCGCCAGCACCAGTTTTGGTCCTCGTTTCGGTTTCGGGGGAAACTGAAACTTAGGCCTATTTTAGGAAATTCAGCTTGTCATGGAGTCACTCCTGCTCTCACTCCTATATTTAATAAACAACTAAAAGCAAGCACGGTTACAGAAGCAAATGGCATTAGTTACAATCAAAGAGAACACATTTTTCTAATCTCAAACAATTTGTTCCACACAAAACAAAGTACATTCTCCTACTATCGATTCCTGTCTTTCACATGGACTATCATGGAAGAAGGGGCCATATGAGATTGTAAGGGCTAATTTTGAGGGATGTAATTAGTTCGAATTCTCCAGATCAAGGACGGACTCATAGATGTTTGAACAGCTGGCAAAATGAGGGATCTTGCCCCTGCAGGCTGCATGGTCCAGGCATCCATCCCAACCGTAAAGAATTTCCTGCTTCCCATAGACTTAAAAAAAACTACAGAGAGGATATCAAGATACCTGGTGACGACAGAGCTTCCTGGATATAGTTGTTCCCAGTTATGGGGTTAATGCAATAAACGTAATAAGAAAGTTATGGGACACCTTAGGATAAATTACTAAAGTAATTGCAAAAAATATTGCTGTACGACAAAAGTCTCTAAATTCCTTAACTTAAATGGTTAACAATGCTGATGTTTTATATACCAAATTGCTTTAAGTCTATAACTAAACCCAAGATTACAATACCTCAACACTTACAGATAAGTTAATTTTATAATCTTGTTTTTAGCATTTAGTTTTTTGCTCTTATGTTGTAAAAGTTGATAAATACCTGTCCACCTACATTCCCATCTGGCCTAGAACATTTGATTGGCTAGAAGTCTTTGAATTTAGGTCCCTTGGCCATAAAGATCCCAATGAGGGACAGAATAAAACCAGGGCAGGTAGCCACACCAGACTGAGTAATTTGAGATTTATTTGTCTTACGGTTCTGTCGGGTCATAGTTACCTGTTGTTGGTGTGCTCTTGGCTGAAGAATGACCAGACACACTAAAAGCAAGGCAAGCACGAAATGAAGTTTATTGAGGAAGGACAAGATAGGTTTACAGAGCAAGAGCAAGATACGTTTGCCACAGATGACAAATGGGCCCCGCAGTCATAACAAAAGGGCTTTGGTTATGGTCTGAGGTCTTGTTTTATAGTGTCTGTATTGGGTCCTCCTTGTGGTTCAGATTTCACCACTGAATCACTTTGATGGACAGCTGACGACATGATTGGTAATTGGCCTTAGGTTATTCCAGGTTACTTTCCAAATCCTATGGTGCCTGGGCTGCCTGCCCAGGAAGCTGGGGGATTCTCTGCATTCTTTTGCAGTTTAGCAGGGGTTCCTCCTTCCCCCAGGTGTGGCAGTTGCATGGGGCACGATTAAGGTGGGGCAGCACAAAGGCAGGTGCCCACCTTTGTCCCTAGGAGAGCAGGAATCCCTCACTATCTGCCTAACAGTTCTAGAGGCTGAGAAGCCCAAAATTAAGAGCTCCATGTGATGAGACCCTGCTTGCTGCATTATCCATGGTAAAAGGCAGAAGAGCAAGCGAGCGCCCGAGACAGAGAAAAAGAAGACAAGAAAATAAGGGCTGAACTCCAGGGATAAGTAAGTTGTTCCCATGATGATGGCCCTAATCCATTCATGAGGGTGAAGCCTTCATGACCTAATCACCTCTTAAAGTCCCAGCTCTTGCTACTCTCACAATAGCAATTAGAATTCGACATAAGTTTAGGAGCAGACATTTAAGCCATAGCAACAGGATAAAATAAACAGTAATTTAAAACAGAGAGAACAAAATGAAAACATAAATAAAATGGCATACTTGGTGCTATCATGTCAATAGTTAGATTAAACATAAATGGTCTAAATGCGCCAAGTGAAAGGTAGATTGGAAGAGCAGATTAGTAATGTGACCTAACCATATGCTTTCTAAAAGAAACTCACTTCTAATATAACAATACAGGTGGGTTAAAAGTAAAATGATAAGAAAAATAGATCAGGTAAACATTAATCAAAGAAAAGCAGCATACTGTGTTAATGTCAAACAAAAGCAATTCAGAGAAAAGAAATTACCAGAGATAGAAAGAGACATTATATAATAATCAGTCTAGAGCAATTATAATGTGTTTGCACCAAACAACAGACTTGCAAAATATGCAAAACAAAAACCAATAGGATTAAAAAGAAAAAGATAAATCCACAATTATCACTGGAGACTTTAACACCCTTCTCAGCATTTGGTAGAATAACTAGACTCAAATTAGGAAGGATATGGAACAACTCAGCAGCACTATTAATTGACGGAGTCTAATTGACATTCATAGAACATTACACCCAACAACAGCAAAATAGACATTCAAGTACTGACAGAAGTTATACCCAGATAGACCACATATTGGACCATAAAACATATTTTAAAAAATATAGCATATTTAAAAGATAAATTCATATAATGTATTCTCTGACCACAATAGCATCAAACTAGAAATCAGTATCAAAAAGATAACAAATATTTCCAAACATTTGGAAAGTAAACAATATACTTCTAAATAATCTGGGGGTCTATAATTATATAACATATCAAAATTTGTGAGACTGACCTATAACTGTGCTGGAAGGGAAACTGATAGCATTAAACTCATACATTAAAAAAGAATAAAAGACTTAAATCAATAATCTAAGCTGCCACCTCAAGAACATAAAAATTGATGTAAAGTAAACTCAAAAGCTGCAGAAGGAAGGAAATAATAATAATGATAAAAGATCAGAAATCAATGTAATTGAAAATATAAAAAAAGAGAGAAAAGCAATGAAGCAGAGAACTGGTTCTTCTAAAACAATAATAAAATTGACAAATCTCTAACAAGACTTGCAAAGAAAAACACACAGTTGCCAAGATCAGGAATCAAAGAGGGGATATCACTACAGATTCTGTAGACATCAAAACGATAGTAAAAGAATACTACAAACAACTCTCCACATATAAAATTGACAACTTAGATGCTCCAAATCCTCTAAAAACACAAACTACCAAAACTCATCATTATGAAATAGATAATTTTAATTATCTTATAACTGTTAAGGAAATTGAATTTGTAATTTAAAAACTCCCCAGTAAAAGGAATCTCCAAGCCCTGATGGTTTCACTGTTTTCACTAGAGAAATCTACCAAATGTTTAAAAATAAAAGAAATTCTACATACTGTGTTTCAGAAAATAGTATAATTGGGGAGATTTCTCAATTCATTTTTAGAAGCTGGTATTACCTGATTCTAAAACCAGAGACAATACCAAAAAATAAAACTATAGACTAAGATCCCTCATAAATATAAATACAAAATCCTTAACAAAGTATTACCAAATGTAATCCAATAATATATAAAAAGGAATCTACACAATGACCATATTAGGTTTATTCCAGGGATAAAAATCTACTTTCATTCTGAAAA
Organism: Avahi laniger; assembly: GCA_963575035.1. Lineage (NCBI taxonomy): Eukaryota > Metazoa > Chordata > Mammalia > Primates > Indriidae > Avahi > Avahi laniger. The sequence continues at coordinate 6,870 of CAUYSK010049964.1, read as the reverse complement.
ATAGATGAAAAGTCTCCTTAAAAACTAAACATACAATTACCATATGGAGCACCATTTGTATTCCTGGGCATTTATCCCAGGGAAATAAAGACTTATGTTTACACAAAAATCTGTGTAAAAGAGTCTTTTTAATAGCTTTATTCATACTAGCTTAAACTGGAAGAAACTCAAATGTCTTTTGATGAGTGAATGATTAAACAAGCTACTGCTTGGCTTATCCATGCTATGAAACACCACTCTGCAGTAAAAAGAAACAGAGTATTGATACATGCAACAATTTAGATGAACCTCTAGAGAATTATGCTGAGTCAAAAAGGCCAATCCCAAAGAGATACATATTATATTTACAATAACATTTTTTAAATAGCAAAATTATAGAAATGGAGAACATATTGTTTGCCTATGGTTAAGGAAGCGGTAGGCGTGGAATGAAAGTGTGGCTACAAATGAATGAGGAGGGAGATGGTGGTGACGGAGCTATTTTGTATCTTGACTGTATCAATGGCAGTATCCTGGTCTCTGTATTATTTTTTATAATTGCACGTGTGTATCTACAAGTGTCTTAAAATAAAAAGTTTGATTTGGAAAAAAAAGAAGTATGTCTTAGTTAAGTCTGATTGGATGTTTTAATTTAAAAAATTCCTCAAATTATACCTAATTTCATTTTCTAAATATAAATAGAAAAAATATGGAACCAAAAGATTACAAATGATACACTGTGATTGAATACTATGATTGTATGAGAAAATGCCATAATTATTTACAACAGATAAATTTTGATTTGCAGGACTTCCTATGTTTAAAGATGTGAAAAACATATATATATATATACACACATACTTATATGTATTAAACAGTATAAAAGGGCTTTTCATTTCTATAGACCCTTGAAGCATCTGTCATTGATATTAACAATAAAAGTCGATAGTTTTCTTTCAACTGACATTTTATGAGGAAGTTCTATAGCAGATATGAGTGGTGATGCCCACATTTGTATAACAAAATAAGTATTTTCCAGTGTAATAATGTGAATAAAAAAAGGATATAGACAATAATAATTAAGATAATATTTAAAAATAAGAATGGTTTTATAGGTTAAGATAAAAAATAAGGTTTTTAAAAGAATGTGTTTATTTATTATCCTTTTACAGAAATAGCTCTTTTTCTTCTTAACATCTGATTATGCTTTTAAATTAAAAATAGTGCCCATCTGTGTTTTGGCCTTGCAAATGCTAAGGGATTTTTGTGTGAAAGCCTAGAATGGATTTACTACATCATTTGCTACTGGCAGCACTGAGAGGAAGAAGTAATAAAAATATATCTGCACAGCAGTTCTGGGGGATATGATTCTGGGGATCTCCCAGCTGGAAGGAACTGACACATGGCACCTTGAGCTACATATGAAAAGAAACATAATGGGGAAAATCATGCAATTAGACTGAAGGCTATGGCAGAGTCGTAGGTATGTGTGCATATGTGTGCGTGCTGAGAATGCACGTTGTGATGTCCCACACAATTCCAAAGAAAAGCACAGATACCAGTTCTGATCTCTGTTCTCAAGCTCTTCATGCACATACTTGTGTCACCATCCATGCTTAGCACAAGAGAGGAATACAGTCAAAATGTCACCAGAAACAAATAAGAAACCTGCCAATGTTTTCATCATTCACTGAAGGAAAAAAGGCAGTGTTGCATTATTTTACTGAAGGAAAATGCTCCACCACCAATAAGAAGTATATTCTATGTGTCAATGCACCAAAATATCATGAAACATTACAGAACAATGACATGCAATAGAAAATATTAATTCATTTAAAATATTATAATTTACCTTAACTGTCCTGTATTAGTAGTATTTGATTATCCAGTCTTTTTATTTCTCAAAGACCTCATGAATTTACAAACTCGAATTAATAATTACCCATAAATCCATTAAATCTTTGAAAGCTATAATGTTCAGGTTCAGGTTGAAATAATGCTATGTAAAAATAATCCAAAAACTCAGTGGTTTACCACAACAAGCATTTATTCCCTTCTCATGTGGGTACAAGTAGATATAGCTGTGCCAGGCTTGGTTGGGATTAGCTGAAGTCAGCTCCTTGTTGGCGTTTGTGTTCAAGACTGGTCTGATTTTAGTCTATCTTAGAATTTTTATTACTTAATCTGCTGTACTTGCTATTACCTCTAGTATAATAGCAAATAAAAATGGTACTAACAAGTCATGTTTGCATGGCTCACTATCTCAGTGGGATGAAATTCTATTTTTACCATTAAGGATATGTCTTTTGTTGGAATCAGAATAAGCAGCTTCCCTTTTTCCATAGTTTGTTAAGAGTTTCTATCATAGATGCTGAAATTGATGAAAAGCCTTATAGTATATGTTGAAATGATTTCATGATTTTTTTTTCTTTGTTGGTAGTAACATGGTGAATTATAATATGTATTATTACTATTTATTTATTTTCATCTTTTTTTTAATTTCAGGAATTTTGGGGGTACAAACATTTTGGTTACATGTTATGACTTTGCCACATCCCAACAATGATTTGAGACGTGCCCTTTCCCCCCCTACAATGCTCACCGCGTCCATTAGTTGTGAGTTTACCCACCCCCAAACCTCCTACCCTCAAAGAATATTACTACTGTGTGAGCACCTTAATGTTGATCAGTCAGTGCCAGTTTGATGGTGAGTACACGGGTGCCTATTCTTCCATTCTTGTGATACCTCACTTTGGAGGATGGGCTCAAGCTCTATCCAGGAAAATATAAGAAGTGTCAGATCACTGTCGTTTCTTATAATTGAGTAGTATTCCATTGTATACATATACCACATTTTATTAATTCAGTCTTGGATTGACGGGTACTTGGGTTGTTTCCACATCCTTGCTATAGTGAATTGTGCTGCCGTAAACATTCGAGTGCAGATGTCTTTATTATAGAATGACTTTTGTTCCTTTGGGTAGATGCCTAATAGTGCTATTGCTGGATCAAGTGGTAGTTCTACTTGTAGCTCTTTGAGGTATCTCCAAATTCTTTAACACAGAGGTTGTACTAATTTCAGTCCCACCGGCAATGTAAGAGTGTTCCTATCTCTCCACATTCTCGCCAGCATTTGTTGCTTTGGGATTTTTTGATAAAAGGCTAATCTTACTGGAGTTAGATGATATGTCATCGTGGTTTTAATTTGCATTTCCCTAATGATTAGGGAAGTTGAACTTTTTTTTTATATGTTTGCTGGCCATTGTTCTGTCTTCTTTTGAAAAGAGAATAATCAATAAATGTCCTTTGGCATTTATTGATGGGTTTTTTTGGTTTTTTCTTGTTGATTTTTTTGAGTTCTAGATAGATTCTTGTTATCAGCCCTTTATCAGATGTGTAGAGAGCAAATATTTTCTCCTATTCTGTAGGCTGATCAAACTAGCAGTCATGTAATACCTCGAATTGTTAATATTTTATATTAATTATAAAATTCAATTTATCATTATTTGAGGTAGAATTTGTGTTAATGATGATAGACTATTTTTAAATTTTTGCTTCTTATCATGTTTTTGTCAGGTTTTGACATCATTTGTACTGGCCATGTAAAAATGAGTTGGAAAGTGTTCTCTTTATATATATATTTAGAGAACACTTTATTGTTCTCTTTATATATATAAAACTTTATGATATATATTTCTGAGTTTTTAGAAGATTGATATTATTTCATTTTTAAAATTTTGAAAGAACAAAGGCAGCTGTCTGTGCCTTATGCTTTATTTGTAGGAACATTGTAAATGCAATTTTGATTTCTTTGATAAAATAGGGTATTCACGTTTTCATTTCTTCTTGTGCCAGTTTTGGTATGTGGTATTTTTAAAGAAACAACAAATTTATTGGATAAAATCCCTTAGAGATTACTTTTATTATCTGTTTCATATCTTCAGCATATGAAATAAAAATTCCCATTTTTATTCTAGATACTTATAATCTGTGATTTCGTTTTTTCTATGTTAGTCTTGCTAGGGGTTTATTAGTTGTGTTGGTCTTCTCAAGACCCCAGATTTGTCACTATTTATTTTCTCAATTGTGAATTTATTTTCTATTTATTTATTTATTTATTTATTGAGACAGAGTCTCACTCTTTTGCCCGGGCTAGAGTGAGTGTCGTGGCGTCAGCCTAGCTCACAGCAACCTCACACTCCTGGGCTCAAGCGATCCTACTGCCTCAGCCTCCCGAGTAGCTGGGACTACAGGCATGTGCCACCATGCCCGGCTAATTTTTCTGTATATTTTTAGTTGTCCAATTAATTTCTTTCTATTTTTAGTAGAGACGCGGTCTCGCTCTTGCTCAGACTGGTTTCGAACTCCTGAGCTCAAACAATCCGCCCACCTCGGCCTCCCAGAGAGCTAGGATTACAGGTGTGAGCCATCGCGCCTGGCCCTATTTTCTTTTTATTAATAGCTATAGTTATCTTCTTATTTCTATTTATCAATTTTCTTTGAATTTGCTTTGCCGGATTCACTAACTTTTTGAAATGGATACATATATTGATCTCTAGGACTTATTTCTTTTATATGCATTTTAGCCTCTAAATTTCTTTCTAAGCACTGATTTAGCTGTATATCTCAAGATTTTTGTATTTTTTCATGTAATATTTCAATTTTCATTCAATTAAAATAATTTCAATGCCCTTGTTATCTACTTTAGCTATTATGTTATTTAGAAGTATATATGGTTTAATATCCCAAACATTTATCTAAGAATTTTCTAGGTATGTTTTTGTTACATGTTTTGGCTCAATTCTACTTTGGTTAGGGAACAACATTGAGGGTTTAATTATAGTTAAATATATGGCTATGTTTGGTAAATATTCTGTGGGCATATGAAAAAATGTGTACTCTTCCTTTATTAAGTGCAATATTTCATATATGTCAATTGGATTCAGGTTCTACAAATTGTGTTCACATTTCCTAATCATCTACAATTTCTTTTTGTTTGTCTGTTTTATCAGTTACTAAGAAATAAGAATGAAAATCTTTCCCTATGATTTTGGATCTCCTTAAATCTTTTTTTTACAACTGACATTAGCTTATTAGGTGCATATATAATAGACTATCTTTCTGATAGAGTAAACTTTTATTATGCCTTTTCATACCTAAAAATGAGTATAATTTTCATGTCTAATAATGTTTTATCTTAATGTATCCTGTGTCTAACATGAGTATAGCTGTATCAGCTTTTATTTGGTTAGTGTTTTCATCCAATACATTTTTCATTATTTTATTTTCAACTTTTCTGTGTTCTTAAATGCATGCTATCTTGCATATGCAATAGAAACTTGTTTTTTTAATCTAATTTGAGGATTTAGTCCACTTGCATGTAATCATAGATATATTTGGATTTGAATCTGTCATCATACTATTTGTTTCTCATTCCTCCATCTTTTCTTTATTCCATTTTTTTCTCTTCCCTTCTTTTAGACATTAATAAATTATTAATGCTATTTTTATATTTTCACATTGTTGGCCTTGTTGTTATACATTTGTTTATTATTCTTTCAATGGTTACCCAAGAGATTAAAACATGCATCATTGACTTATTAAATCTTAGAGTAAATTGAGCATTTACAAATTTATTGACAATGCAAAAACCTTAGAATGCTGAAGTCCGTTTATCTGTCTACCAATTTATGAGCTTTTGGGTCATATATTCTAATTCTACACCAATATATAATCCCACAAATATCTTATAGTTTAATACAGTCTGCATTTAACCACATATATTCAATTTGCTTTGTTCGGCATTTTTTTTTTTTTTTTTTTTTTGAGCTTCCCTTGGACATGATTTCTCTCCTGGCAGAAAAGTTCACTTTGTGCCTGTAGTAAGTCTTTAGTAAGATTCAGCAGGGGATAAATTCTTTCAGGGTTTCTTTTTTCCTAACGATGTCTTCACTGTGCCTTCATTTCTGAAGAATATTCTCACTGCATATAGAATTCTAGTTTGGAAGATTTTTTCTTCTAGCACTTGAGAAAAATGGTTTCTTACTTTTCTGGCTTCCACTATTTTTGCTGGAAAGTAAGCTGTGAGTTTATTGTGGCTCTTTGAAGGTGAAGTGTCTGTTTTTTCTCTGGCTACTTATGAGATTTTCTTCTCTATGTTTAGTTTTTGTCAGCATGTCCCTATTTTGCCTAGGTACAGCTTCGTTTGTATTTTTCTGTCTTATGATTCATTGAGTTACTTAGAACTCTAGGTGGCTGTTTTTTTTCAATTTTGGAAAATTCTTGGTCAGTATATGTCCATCAATTGCTTTTAACACATTAATTCTTTTGGAATTCCTTTGATAAGTATTTTAGATCTTCTTACTATGGCTTACAATCTTTTGCCTTCTTTTCTTTATTGGTCATTCTCTTCTATCTTTGTGCTTCAATATGGATATATTCTATTGAATTACCTTCAATTCACTAACGTTTTTACCTGTCCTATGCCATCTGTTTTAATCCAATATACTACATCCTTATTTTCAGTCTTAATAATTTTAAGTTCTAAAATTACATTTGATATTCTTCTCCCTACTCTGGGCTTAGTTTTCCTTTTTATTTCTAATTTTTAAGACGGAAGAGTATTTCAAAGTTTTCTTCTTTTTTTCTATTTAATTTTAGTGTTTACAACTAAAAATTTCCCTCTAAACTGTGGTTTAACTGCATGCTGTAAGTGTTGGTAGGTTGTGTTTATGTTTTATTTATCCCACGGTATTTTCTAATTTGCTTTGTAATTTCTTCTTTGGCCTATTAATCATTTAACAGTATGTTGTTTAGCTTCCACATGTTTGTGAATTGCACCTTTCCTTCTATTATTGATTTCTAATATAACTTTTAGTGGTTGGAGGGTGC